>JASCQY010013699.1:0-22596 GCA_030264315.1 Sardinella tawilis
CAAAATTTTGAATTATGAACTATGAACTGAACTAGTTCATTTTAAAATTTGTGAACTATGAAATTAACTAGTTCATGCAGACAGTGAACTTCCCCAACAGTCGCCGTTGGCTGCATATATTTCTTTTTTTTTTTGTGTGGGGGGGGGTTGGGGTCACCAAAGATTACAATAGTAAAAACATGGGTCCCTGAAAAAAAAGGTTGGGAACCACTGGTGTAGGCTATATGAAATTGAATGGACTTCAGAGTGCATCGCGTTTTAGTAACAATAAGTCCGAACCTCCACATTAACAGTAATGAATAATTCTTTAATTGTTTTACTTTGTTTTGTTTTTGGGGCCTCATTTCCCTCAATTATCAGGTTCTCTCAGATTTGAGAGCATCCCCAACCAAATATGTGTTCCCTGTTAAATTAAGATCTAATTGTATTTTTACCAGCTTAGTATTGATTAGAATAATGTACTGTATCCACGCTATTCAAATAAGACTGATTTACCATTTCCACAAAACATCTGCTTGGAATGGGGTCAGTATCACGCTTATCCATTGCATGTTTGTAATTAAACTGCATCTGAGAGTGCACAAAAATCAAACAAACGTTCAACCTCTGCTTAGCCTGTCACAGGAATTAATTAGGTCTAAAAGGTGGTTGCAGGCGAGAGCACAAATTTTAGCCTATGTTTGCAGGCTAGAGAGCAAAAACTTGGCTTGGCTATCTGTCTACCTATCTATCTATCTATCTAGGCTATTGTAAAGAGAAAGTTGTTAACAACGAAGCTCTGGCGCCATCTGTAGAAAGTTTGACAAAACGACAATGACAAAGTTGCGCTTGCGCAGACTGACGTTTCCGTTTTGCTAACCCGGAACTGTCTGGTTGGCATAGGCAACGTCGCTACGGCCGAAGAAGGCCTACATTTTTACCATTTTAAGACAACAAATATACCAACAAAGAGGTATGGTTTTTTTCAGCGTTGCTCATTTACAGAGTTCCCTTTTGATTTGATATTTTACTTTCACGTTCAATCATCTTTGCAGGATGTAGAACAAGCTGTTCCTTGCAGCCTAACACACAGGCAGCGTTAGCTTAGCCCGCTATTGTATGCTGTAGTAGGGTTAGCTTGCTTGCTAGTTGATGGTACACAATAACGCCAGCAAGGCTTTTGGGCACAGTGCTGCAGCGGTGATGGTATTTCTCAGCTATCTGTCGTGCTATCTGCGAGCTATCGACAAGATAACCGCCCTGTTTTAGGCACTGTTTACAATTGTTGCATGAGATCTTTAGGCCACATAGCCCTTTGAAGCATGGCCATAAGTTCAACATTTGTAAGATCAAAGAATTGCCTGAAGATGCAACATTCATGCTTAACGGGTTCGTGGCAAGTTGAATGGGAGGCGAATGTACGTTAGCTTACACATGATGTTGGTACCTTGACAGACTTACACTTAGCCTAACTCACATGCATTTGTTCAGATCTTCAGACTTGTCAATTAACTATGAAACATGTTGAATAGTTTTTTTTTTCTTTTCTTTTCTTTTGGTCATATAAAGAGAGGTAGTATTTTTTCAATGCATCAACGTTCCTGGACATTGCCTGCTCTGTGTGTAGTGGGGCTAACCTCAGTTGCACTGTCAGCAACGACAGATATTGGTCAATTAACGTTACTGGCTTGTGGGTGTGTTTTGTGGACACTGACAGAAACACATAGCTGAGCTGACATATTATGCTCGACTACGTCTGTTCATGTTTTCTGTGTATCAGTCCTTTGGAATCTTAATGGGTCTGAACAGCTGTCCTCGTTGTTCGTGTTGGTGTTTAACAAATCTGTGTCACATGTTTTTCATCAGAAACAAGTGTAACCTGGAGCAGGAGTTAGTTTCACCCAGAAAACGTCAGTAGAAGAGTAGTGAGCAAGAGACATCCTGCGAACAGAATGACAAGGTGAGAAATTACCAACTTTAACGGTTTCTAACCTTTGTAGGGAAATCTTCTTTATGAATGAGCACTGTGATATGTCTCATTATTACACACAGTCAAAGTCTGTTTTGGACTTACAGTGTCGCTTAGATAAGTGTCTACTATGACTATGACTACAGTGTATAACTGACCAGCTGACCAGTTTTTGAGTCAGCTTTTCAGTCCTATACCCTGTCACACAGTGCAGTCATGGCTATGTTGAGAATGAAATGTGTTTTTGTGTGTGTGTGTTGCAGCTCATCTACTCCCCGAATGGTGAACACTTACAAGCGGACGTCGAGCCCGCGTTCTCCGCCCAATAGTGGCGAGCTCTACACACCAGCACACGAGGAGAATGTTCGCTTCATCCATGACAGTAAGTGTACCAGTAGCACAGTTACTTACACACCAATGCCCAGTTGGATTACACACAATTTATTATTAGTGAGAAATACTTCATTTTCATGCTTTAGTTCACACATTATACTTTATATACTTTACCTCCACTTACTGTAAGTTTCGCGGAATAGTAGTCATGTGACTGATTCAAACACTTCATTATAATATGATGTTTGACTTCATTTACACATGTGAGCTCAGAACTCCCCAGTGTCCGCTGTGGTAGACAGGAAGTTACTGTAGTTGGTGTGTCTGTGTGTTTGTGTATGTTTGTTTAATGCATATAATTTGCAGTTTCCATCCCATAAGCGATTTGAAAAGTGCTATATGAATGTATGGAATTACTGTTGTTGTTTTTATTAATTGTAAATGATGTCAAATGTTGATTATTACGATGCTACATGCCGGCTGATCTTTATCCCTAATGCTTTTGCAATCTCAGCCTATGATCCAGACACATGTCCACATGTCCACTCAGACATGACCTTTGACCTTTGTTTCTATTCCCGTACGCAGCCTGGATGTGTGTCCTGAAAGAAATCAAGTCGCCACAGAATGAGCGGAATGAACGTGGCCCACAGGAGTACGTGGAGAAAAACCCAAACCCCAACCTACACTGTGAGTGGAACCGGCTCTGCTTTCAGAACCTCTGCACAACATTTAATGGCCTGGTCACACTATACAACTTTAGAACCATAAAAAAACTCTCTGGGCCTTGGTCGGGAGAGTGGCCACATACACCGACAGCATCACAGAATGTTTCATGATTGTCAACAGAGAGTTTAGAAGGAATATTTAAAAATCTTTGTTGTCAACAATGAAAACATCATCCGACTCCCGACAAAATTCTGACATGGCAGTCTTGGAATGTCACAGACGAAAAATCGCAAGTCATGAAGCATGTCACATTATGAGATTCACTCGCATTCCATATCGTGCCCGACTGTTCAAAATCGGATATGACGATATGTTACGACAAATTCGGGGTAAAATCGTGTAGTCTGACCAGGCCATAAAGAAGAGATCTGGTGTGAATCAGTCAATGCCCCTGTTGTCCCAGGTCACCGAGTGTTGTTTGTGAGACAAAGAACCAGAAAATTTGACACAACATAGACTGAGTAACGAACCGATAAGTAGCATTAACTGTAAGGGATATCGCACAGCAAAATTAAACTGAAGGTGGGTTTCTGTACCCCATCAGTGGTTACTCAGTGTTAACGGTCAGTTCGCTATTTAACATATACTGTACAGTACGTGTCCTGTCAAAATTTCTCATTCTTATTCCTACTCTGCACTCCGAAACCTCGAACAACATAATTATGGATTGATTCACACACACTTCAAAACACACGTTCACCCTTTAAACATCTGTACACTTAAACACACAGTACTGCACTCACAGTCGGTGAGGTATAATCAGCACCATGCTCTACTGATGAGTTATGTGTCAAATCAGACAAGCAGTGTGTGTATGACTGCATGCAGCCTGTTTATCCCATACACCTACTTAGACTGTTCTTACTTTATTGTTATTTTACTCTAACTCTTCTGTATTTGCTTCTGTTTTGTTTCCAGCTTTCACACCGGTGGATCTGAGTGACATCAAGAAGCGCAACACACAGGACGCCAACAAGTCTTAGCGCTTCGCACGCAGTCCTTGTGCAACGAGCAGCTTTAAAGCTTCTTTTTTTTTCTTTTGCTCTCTTCCTCCTTCTCCACGGCCATGGGGAACATCATCCTCCTGTAGTCATCTGTCAGCCGACAAGGTGCCGGCACTGGGCCGAGTCTCAGCCAGACCTCCCCTCCTCCTACTCTTCATCGACATCATCAGCATCCTCGTTGCCAGACAGTGGACCAGCTGATCAGGCCGATCACTGTTCTTCAGCTACTCTGCCCACACACACACACACACACGTCTGCAAACATACCATCATACACAAATATATGAAAAGCTTACACTCAAGCATACACAAGCATGCAGGAAAGTACACACACACACGCACACACACACAGTGAAAATGGGAGACCCGACCTGCGACTCTGCTTGCTGGGATTTACGCTCCATTTCCTCCGAGTCTCTTTCCATAGCCATTCGTCAGTCTTGCTTTTTGTTTGATTTTCATTTTTTTGTTGCTACTTGGTGCTTTTTTATTTTTTATTTTATTTTTTCTCTACTTTGCTTAATTTTGTTTCTTTTTGATATTGGACTGCTGCCGACTTGGGGAGAAACCAGTGCAGACTCTCTCAGCTGGGAGAAGGTCCTCAAGAATAGACTCTTGGCATCTCATGACAAACAGACTGCAGTCTTAAAACACAAACTCTGATTCATTTTCAATCGACAAACGTTACCTTGGTTACCTTGGGGACTGGGCTGAAGGGCTCACCTGATTTTGTTTATTATTGTTTTTTGCTTTGTTTTGTTTTATTTTTCAAGGAAGGTAGTGTGATAGATCAAGGATAAAAAAAATATATAGGAATTTCAGATAGATAGTTACAGGCGAGTTTGGAAAGCCAAATATTTTTAGTAAAGGTACATTTTTAATTATATTTGAAACCTTTAAAGACTTTTCGTTTAAGAAAAAAAAAGAAGAAAACCCCTCCCTTCCCATACCAACCCTAACGTTGAAACAATTTGAAATAAAGTGACTTTTAAGGTATAAACCTGCTAGACCCTTTTGCTTTTTCTTCCAGTCACCTAACCACCCTCCACACCTCTCTACCAAGCATGCGGCCCGGCCCTGGCACCAGCCCCAAAAATGCCACCAGAGGAACCAGCACCTTAGACTGAGTGGCAGAGGTGCTAGCAAGAAGGGAAAAACCCAAGGTTACCAATCTGTCCCGTCGCTAGCACAACACTGAAAACGGAGCACGGAGGGTTCTTCTGTACAGCAGTCCCCACTGGCTACAGTTACTCACGCCCTCTTGACCTGGAAGTCTGCTTCCATCACCAATAGATGTCAACACCATTGGCTTAGGGGACTGCCAACCTCTTCCTTTTGACTGCTTGCCACATTTAGCGACAGCAAACCTTTGTCATTCATTGTTGTTGTATTAAGTTGTATTTTAAAAAGGATCCCCTGGTAGTAAGACATGCATGCCTGACGTTGGCATCAGACATATGCAGGTAATTTGAAAACACTCAAAATGTTTTTGGTTTTATTAAAAGTCTCCTTAACTGCCATGGTTGTAAAAAGTGACTTTACCCGGTTGAGCTAATCAATATTCAAGCTGTTGCTGCACATAGACACCGTCAACATTGTCTCACTCTTGTTTCCTTCCTTCTCTGGTCTATAGTAACTCTTAATATAAATATTGAGTAGATGCTTCTAGGCCTACCTGTTGTCCTCCTGATTTACGGTGTGTTAGATGTAAAACTGCAAAGGCTGAACAGAATAGGTGTTCATTTTGCTATACTCTCCGACTCAACCAGGCGATGTCACTTTTTACCCAGAAAGCATTGAGATGTAGACAAAATAAAGCATAGGGGTCTTCTAAAAGTTTTAATTTTAAAACAGCATTTTGAGTATTTTCCTATTAAATATAGGTGATACCAACATCCAGTCTTGTAAGGACATGTTTAACCAGTCAGGAATCCTTTGAAGTGCAAGTTCTTAACTTTTTGCAACTCCAATAATTTTCCAGCCCCAAAATGTTGTACTGGATTTGACAGCGGTATATTCAGTTCTGCTGCAACGTTCCTTAGCTTTGGAGAGATGTATGCTAGAAACACGTCTTTACCATTCCCCAGGGACTGAATCCCAGTGTCCCTCCTAAGCCCTCACACACTAGGGTGACCAGACAACCCTGATTACCGACAACAGTCTCCAGTTTTACTTTTGTCTTTGTCACTGATTTTCTAAGCTAAAACAGTGCTCACTTTAATTATATTGACAGTGGAAATAGGAAAATTCTTGGTTCCCAATGAAAATTCAGGGAAATCTCCCCAATATTTAGGAGGGCTGGACAGCGTTACCTTGATGATTGGCTGTGTGATGCCAGTGTTTTTTTTAGAGTCCAATGCTTTGTGGTAGAGGACATTGGGAGTCAGTGCCTCATTTTGCTAATTCCTCCACAGTAAGCCTCAAACAATCTCATTTGTTAGGCGAGTTTACAGAGCCAAGACTGTCTATTTACTGATTAAACAAACACAGCCTTGCAAACGCACACAAATATTCACAAGTGGGGGCCTTCATTTACTGATAAGAGTAATTAATCAATTTCCTGACACATTTAGTGACTACTAAAAAGAACATGGACAGCACCTTGTTTTGTGTGCCAGGTTGCAATCCTCAGTAGCTCAATACCTAATCCACTGATCAGATCATTTAATCAATCAGTGTCAATAAGGTTAAATCTCTCAATGGTCAGTGAAGTGTGATTTTTTCACACCCATGGGTAGATATTGGCAACTTTGTCTTGCATAGCTGATGCTCCACCTATGTTTGCATTAGAGCCTTTACTGTTACATGTGTTACTGTTACATGTGTTTTTACCTGTTTAATTTGATTAGCCTACTTCTTTAATTATTGTTAGCTGATGCCATTGCCAACTGAAACGTTTTTAACTGTTTGCAACAAACATGGTTCAAATGCTCAGATCCCTAGAATAAGACACAATGAACTTCAAAGGCGTAGCCTAACTGGAGTGTCACTGGAACGTGAAGTAGCTTAAATGTTTCTTCCGCAGCAAAAAGATTTTAATTTTTTATGTTGATTTAGGCCATTGTAAGGCCAACTTAACTTGCTGTCACAATTCACAATAAGACAGCTTGGATTTGTGTTTCATGTTAGCCGTAGGTGGTATGGAGGCCCTATATACAGTAGAAGGGCTTCTAATGCTCTGTGCCTATTATGGTCGGTCTAGTGGTAAAATGGCTGGTAGGCCTACACGTTCAGATTTTACATGTTAATGTTCATTTAGGCATAATTTGGCTTGCAGTCAGCGGGGACAACTTCCACAATGAAAGAAAAATTCCTCCTAACTTCCCTTTTAATCATCATCACTGAAATAAATTGATAGACTTGCTGGGGCCACTACGTAGTCAGGGTATTGAATAAATAAACACTTTCTGATATAATAATTATGTCCAGGCATGCCCGGTTGTTTTTCGCTGCGACAAAAAAAGCGGAAAGGGTGTAAACGTGATGTTGTCATCTCTGACGTAACCACCGATTATAAAACCTGCTCGAGCGTCCATCTTTACTACATCTTCTGCGAGTTCAAGCATCGCGTGCGTGAACTTCGCTACCCGTTGTTTTATTTTCATTTCTCGGAAGGGTTTAGGGTCAGCTAAGCCTCACAATGGCAGATAAGATGGATATGTCTTTAGATGATATCATCAAACAGAATAAGCAGCAGCGAGGGGGTGGCGGTCGCGGTGGAAGAGGCGGCCGCGGCCGGGGAGGTGCAGGCGGGGGTCGCGGTGGTGGCGTCGGGCGACTTGGAGGCTCCGGCGGAGGCTTTGGAGGCCGAGGCGGTGGATCCGGCCCCATGAGGAATCGACAGAACCTGAGCCGCGGTAGAGGCAGACCAACACCGTACAGCAGGGTATGAGAAAATACAGAAATTGGCTGAGAAAGAGGAAAAAGCCTTGGGCAACTACAATAGCCTTGGTGAAGTCCTTTTTCTGTAAGCTTGCTAGCAAACACGACGGCTAGCTTGCTAGTCAGCCGTTCTACATAATCCTGGAGTTTCTCAGGAGTAGTATTGAGGCGAAGCTGTTAAATTGGCATTTAAGTTAAGAAGGCGTTAAAATGCATAATGTTCTCTCTCCCTCAACCTGTTTGTCTTGAATCACCTTGCAAAGAAACCAAATGGAGCGAGTAGGCTAACGTTACCTCCTCGCAAGGGTTAGCTAGCTCAATGGCTACCTTTGCGTTACAAAAGTCGGCGCCATTTTGGAAACAGTATCTCCCCACCATCGAATTGATTGTTTACGAGCACTAAATTTCTTCGAAGCACTACCATCCAACCCCAGACGACTACCAGGAAGAGAAACAGAAGTTGAAAGATGGATGTTTTTATTTTTGTTTTATCAAAGGATGGCCTTCACCCCCGAGATGGGAGTCCTTTGTTTGGGAGGGGTTCGCTAACCAAACACCCTTGAGCGGCGCCAAATTTGCTAGCGGCATCTAGCTGGCTAATGCTAACGACACCACAAAAGAGGCTTTCAGTGAACTTTCCATCCTCTGGCCTATGAATCTTCAACCTTAATTTTAGTCATGTTTAGCCATCACGGCGATCTGTCAGTTAGCCCATTCTCACACGGGCTAGCACCATCAAAATGGCGAGATTCAAAATGGACGCTCATCCTCTGTGATGCCATTGCTCACAGAGCTAACTAGGCCAGCTGGACCCCTTATCCCTTAGCTTCAACCATGGACAATAATCTCCAGCATATTTGGCTGACAGCGGACCTTCCTGGCTTGACAACCTCCGAGGAAGCGGCATTCTTTTCGACGAAGCCTGCGGTTCGACGAAATGGATTTGCCGACTTCAGGAGTGGCTTTGGAGAGGCACAACGAGAGACCTCGGAGAATTGTTGGTGGCTAGCTAGCTAGCTGCGCGGCGGGCAGGGATATTTGTCACATTTTTTGGGGTAACTGGTGCTACTAGCCGTTTTGGCGGCTTTATGGACTCTAATAAACGATGTTTATCTGAGATTGATTCATATATTTAGGTAGAACCCAGCTATATTAGCTAGAGTTAATGTTAACTTGAACTCTAGTCTGAGTAAAGCCCAAGGAGCTGCATATTTGTCGGTGGGGGAGGGGTAGATGGCACATGTGGAAGAATTTTTAGCCAAGTCCTTGATTTGTTATACACTCCCAATTTGTGCCCAGTACTGTGATTGTGTGTGATTGTTCTAGATTAGACAACAGTGCCTTTCCCACTGCATTGATTGTATGCCTTTTGTGACCTCAATGAGTCCCCCCTCACTGTTTGGGTGGGCAAGGCTGGCTACCCCCTCCCCCCCAGCCAAGTCCCAGATGGACGGAGCTGTGCGAGTGCTACCCAGGTGTGGCTCCTGCGCGCCTGCGGACCCTCCTCCCCCCACACTCTGCTTGTCTCAGCGCCCCTGCCCTCGCCCTCCCCTCCCTCCCGGGCGGCAGACTCGGTGGTCGGCAGACAGAGGATGTGGCAGTCAGCAGGTGCGTTCTCTTTGGTGTGTTGCAGCCCAAGCAGCTTCCCGACAAGTGGCAGCACGACATGTTTGACAACGGCTTCAGCTCCATGGGCGGCGGCGGTGGCGGAGGAGGAGTTGAAACGGGAGGAAAACTGCTTGTGTCCAACCTCGATTTCGGGGTTTCAGACGCAGACATCCAGGTAAAACTCAGAACCATGTGTAGATTGTTAAGTTGATTAACAAATTCTCATGTGTATGGGCTGAGTTGATGGTTAGCAACTTGTACTGTATAGCAGGCTGCTGGTCTGATTAGATAACCAGACAAACCACTGCAGCATCAGTAGTCTTAGTCATTTTGTGTTTGCTCAATCTTGCAAACACAACTTGTCTTGTAAGGCGCCCCTGTGTGGCTGAGCTATGCTTGTGGTGGCATGTGGCCGGTCCTGTTTGACATCTTGTGTCTTCTTCCTCCCCCGCAGGAGCTGTTTGCCGAGTTTGGCACCCTAAAGAAAGCGGCGGTTCACTACGACCGGTCGGGACGGAGTCTCGGGACGGCTGACGTCCACTTTGAGAGGAGAGCAGATGCCCTCAAAGCCATGAAGCAGTACAACGGTGTTCCCCTCGATGGTAAGTTGGTGTACTGCAGGGCCACTTCCAGTCTTTTTTCCCCCCCTTGAGGATCAGCTCTTGAATGTAAAGTGTGGAACATAAGTTTTGGTCATTGTCCCCTTCAAAGACCTCCTAACAGCCTGCTACTTATGAGCAGTCTGTAGTGTTAGTTCCAGTCAATTTTCCCAAGCTTCTCCCAAGCTTATGCTGAGTGAGTAGGGGTGTTTCTAGACAGCATTGTTGCTAACGGTGCTCTCAGTAGTTCTGCCATTGAGTGAAGCAGTACAACAACAAAATAACAGAAGTTGGCAACGATGCTATGTAGAAGCGGCACCTGGAGCTCAAACATGGCAATGCATGGTGTATGACATCATCTGACACTAGTTCATTTTTTTTTTTCTCCCTTTCAGGACGACCAATGAACATTCAGCTCGTCACATCACAGATCGACACACAGAGACGACCGATGCAGGGGTAAGCATGTACACCTACACCCCTTTGAGGGACTTCCTGGGAAGATGTGGCCAAATGTTTGTCCTTTGGTGATCCCTGAAGTATACTGTGCTTGTGTGTTTATAAAGGAATGGTGCTTGTGTGTTTATAAAGGAATGGTTTTGAATTGTGACTTCAAGCGCAATTCTAACTTGCCAATTTAAAAGTATAGATTATAATGGATTAACTTAAAGCTTCCCTTATTTATGGTTGTCCACAGCTTAGTGCTCTAACTTCCTGGTTGTGTTCTTGTTTCAGTCTGAACCGTGGTGGTGGAGGCGGCATGAACAGAAACAGAGTGGGTGGCTTTGGCGGTGGCATCCAGAGAGGTCGTGGAGGTCGCGGTGGAGGATCCAGAGGGCGAGGCAGAGGAGGCCGAGGGGGTCAGAGCAAACAGCAGCTCTCCGCCGAGGAGCTGGATGCCCAACTAGACGCCTACAACGCCAGAGTGAGTGTCTCACACACAGGGAAGAGATGCTTAGAACATTAACTAACAGTAACTCTGCCTAATTTGTGCCAGTTAAACCTTAGCTCAGCCACAAGCTCATTCATGTCCTTTGACTGAGGTTTCGGGGCTTGGGGCTTATTTTGGGGTGTGTGCGGGTCACTTGCCTTCAGCCTTTGTCACCAAAGATCTGACATGCAGAGATTACTTTGTCATTGTTTGCTGTGCAGGCTGCTAATGCTGTTTCTGCTCTCCTTTTCCCCCTCTCAGATGGATACCAGCTGAGTGCCCAAAGAACGCGGAACCCTCAGCACTGCCTGTCCAATCACAAGGGTTGTGGTTGCCGTGTAGACAGCAGTGGACAGTTTCAGAAAGTTTTACACCTGATGTGTTCAGATGTGATTTAAACTTGTGTATCGTTTCTCCTTTTAAAAAAATGCTCCAGAATGTTTTTTACCTATTGCTTTTTTCGTTTTGTTTTTTGGTTTTGATTTTTTCAAAAAAAAAAATAGTGGTCTGACTGTAGGATTTTAAATGGGGGTTTCTTCCTGTTGTACTGTTTCCCTCCCCCTTGCCCACCCCTGTGTAGATCATTGGAATAAACCTGCAGTTGCATATAACCAGCTCCTGTCTCTCGGCTTACCTTTTATTTTGGGAACACCAAGAATGTGTCTACCTGACAATTGGCGTTTAAAGAGCCATATGGAAAAGTGTGTAATGACTTGTGTCTGAGATGAAGGAAATGTGTGAAATTGAAATGCCTTTCTGACAACCTGTACACCATGGACTCTCAAACATGGGTGTCTGTGTTTTGTTTACTGTTTGATACTTTTACATAAGTGTACTTGTCGGTCATTAACTTTTTTTTTTTTTTTTTTTTTCCCTCCATTATGTTCATTACACTGCTACAAATTGCTCAAATCAGATGGATTACCTGTGGACCCTTAAGTCTTTAGAATATCCTAATTTATACTTTGGGTATTAATGTTATAATAGCAAGTAGTATCATATGGGGCCAAGGGACCAATTCATTTGTTTCATGGGTCTTGGTCATGGAAATTTAATGACACTATGTTGAACATGGAAAGTTGCAATTTGGTCAATGGAAACGAAATGGAGGAGGCTAATTATTTTTAAAGACACAATGCATCATGGGATACCACCTTGGAGAAAAGTAACTGGGGCCACAGCGTTTGGTTTTATTAAAATAAGGATGGGGACAAAATAGATTTTCTAATGGGGATGAAACACAATGGGATTTTGTTGAAACCCTATCCCTACAAATCATGGTTGTCTGGTCACCTTGGAAGACACAAACACACACCAGATAACAAGGTGCTGGTCACCTGATTCAGAAGTTCATCATTTACAGAGGCTCCGCACACTTCGCAGGACATAATTTGAGTTTTTTTTTTCCTTCCTTAGGTGAAAAGTTATCACAAACATAAATATAAAAAACTCGGGGGCGCACTGGCTCAGTTGGTTGGGCGCCCGACCGTGGCTCCGGGGACCCGGGTTCGGTTCCGGCCTGCGGTCATTTCCTGATCCCTCCCTGTCTCTCTCTCCCATTCACTTCCTGTCGCTCTTCAGCTGTCCTGTCAATTAAAGGCGGAAAGCCCATAAAAATATCAAAAAAAAAACCTCAATGTCCTCGGAGTGTGCAGCACCTCTCTAGCCTACTGACTGAAATGTCTGGTCACCTTAGTCATAGGGTCCTAAAATTTCCTGCAGCGGTCTTGCAAATCTCTATGTAGCAGAGAGCAACTCTATATTCAGTCGTGGAACTGCCCAAGGTTTCTTCCTATCATTAACTAAATCCTATATAAGGGAGTTTTTCCTTGTCCCTGGTGCTCTTGGGTGCTCCTGCTGTAAGGCGCCTTGAGACATTGCTTTGTATAAGGTGCTGTACAAATAAAATTGAATTGAATTGAATTCATCTGGGATTGCTCCATTGGACATGTATTCCAGAACGCGGGGCCTGATCAAAAATCCTTTCAACCACTTGTCCGTCATCTTTGTTGGCGTGCTACTTGCTGGATGTATGGAGCTCCGTAGAACGGCACGTGGATCTTGGTGGATCTACATTCAGCTGGCAAGAGTCAGGTTATGCACCATCAGGGCAGCAAACACATCTACAGACATTCCTTCTCTATCTCAGCTTGAAGCCCTGATTGCACATGTCTGAGCCTTGGGGTTTCTCTGCACTGCAGCATAGCTTACAGCTCACAGGCTCCAGAGCTCTCAAGCAGTGGAGGTGAAGGTGGATTGTGAACAGAATGCATCTCTTATCTGCTGTCTGTCTCCTGGGCCAGACACTTAAGCCAGAGCTTGGCTTCACTTCGCTGTGTGCTTTCACCATACCATGGGATCCACTGTTTTACTTTAGGAGAGGAGGGCTAACAGTTGCCTCAATCAAGCACACATTTTACCTCAGGAGAAAAAGGTGAACACAGGCCCTAAATGAAGAACTCAAAACAGAGTTAAGAATACAGAAATTAGCCCTGTAAATTATGCAACATTCGTTATGGCAAGGCTTTTGTCCTCTAACTTGTATGGACACTTAGAAATGCAGAGGAAGGATTAAGATTGAGAGAAAAAAAATGCTTTTCAGGGGGAAGTGAGAGCATAGTAGTTCTAAGTATAAAGAAACAAACATTACACATAGGCTGTTTAGCTGGTCTTAGAAAAGGATTTTGAAAAGTATCTGGCCTGTGCAGGTTAGCCCAAGATATACAGCCTACGTGAGTTACATAACTACCCCAGTTGAAAGAACACAAAACCTGGGCTAACTACAGTTTCAGTAGTATGTAATATCCCTAAAAAGGGCCTTGGGCCGAAAGTGTCAGGGCAATACCTCCAACGGCCACTAGAGGTCAAGCAAGTTCAGTTTGAGGACCTCCATGCATGCACCACACAAGCTGGTGCTCAGGTGTGTTACATACAACAGGTAGCCTATATTGTAAGTAACTCACTATGCCAGTCCCCAGAAAACAAAACATCATCACAAACTTCATGTAGCATATAATACCATTCAGGCTCAGATGGCAGACCATAATAATGCTGCTTTATCAGTTTCATTTTAGCAAATCACATCAACACTGCTGAGATCACTTTTACACAGATAATTTCCCTGGGCCTGCATAATGTGATCCCTTAAGTAAAGTTCTTCCACATTCTTCGACTTCAGCATGTCTTTCTGGACCATGCTTGTGTGATCATGGGCTGACAAAGGGTGGATTTTCAGGGTCTGGGTTTGAGTTAGTCAGACTATGAGCTCTCAAAGATGCTCTGTTTGATTTTCAGATGGTGCACTGTGCAGAGGGGATGATGCAAGAAACATTTCAGTGCGTTTGATCTGTGATGTGATGTTTTCTAGACATCAGACTCCTCGCGGACTTTATATTCTTCTGGGTAAGCCTATAAACTTTTATCGGCCTACCCTAAAATCTTGAGGGGATCTAAAGAGTGGAAACTAAGACATCATAACTGAATCGATGTCACTGAAGCTCCTATGGCATCCATTAGCAGTGAACGAGGAATTCTTGTGGAAAAAAATGGTTCAACCTATTGCACCAGTTCTGGCCTACTTCGTTGGAGCGACGTGTTCAGGCGCGTGCATACATGCTCATTCATTCTGCACCTCTCGCTCGTGCTCGCGCTCGCCTAGAACCGACAGCATTTTGACGTGCGCGCGTCCCCATTCCCGGAAGCGTGTAGTGCTCTGGCATCGCCGCTCCCTCATCGCGCCATTGAAAGTCAGCGAAGCCCGCAGACTCACAGAAACCCTCAGTTCAACGGTGAGCACCTTTTAGAATTTAATGTTTTACTTTTCCCCCATAAGGGATTCATTTATGAAGAACGGTGAGCTCTTTCAAACTTATCCTCGTGGTCACACTTTCTTTTTGTTGCTGCAGCGATTCTCGTGCGCGTGCGAGACCAACTTGTTACAAATGAGCAACTTATCCTAACGTTACTCTGCTGTTTCCTGTTTTAGTTGGATACTCCGACTATAACCTATTGTAAAGTCACACATATATTTTATACTGTACTTAATGCTATGTTTTACTTGTCTGCTTGTATTTTACCAAGAACATTGGCAGGTGAGTCATGTCTGAACCCGTTCTTTGGCTTTGTCTGACTGCCGACTTGGTAAGCTAAGTTAGCTACGGTTAACAGTTAGCAAGCTAATTTGAAGTCGCAGTTGAAGTTGGTGCTTGATCTCCGTTAACTTGGCTCATTAATCGACAGAGAATCGCCTAGAGAATCATGCCTTTCAGTAACATTATCAGTATTCATAAAAAAAAGCCTCTCACTTTGCCTGCGTCACCTACACAGCGCGGGATGTATGGCTTGGCTTTTTGGGTGTGCTTTGGAAAGAATGGAAAGTGATGGAATGAAACTTAGTCTTTTTGATCGCATACTAGCGCACATACATGCAGTTATGGTGTGCTAATGCAACGTTAGGCAAGTTGCTGGTGCTCTGACTGATAGACATCCCCGCAGTTGTGGCGAGGGTTGTAAAACGATCTGTGGACAGCGGGGGTAATGGCCAGCGCACTGTCATGAGTGCCGCCTGAACAAACTAAGGTTAACGTTACCTTAAGTTTCAGGAGAGTGGCAAAACCTTCCCAACTGCACACTGGATGCAATCGGATTATCTAAGCTGGAGAGAAGCAAAATGTCACTTTAAACTTCACTTTTAGATTGAAGTGAACTATTGTGAGAGGGACTGCTGGCTGTTCGAGAGTCCGATTTCGACACCTTTGAACAAACCACTTCCTGAAAAAAAATGCGAGTCGAGAGGACTGCAGGTTCTTAAGTTGACGTAGTTTCTGATTTGTTGGTGATCGGCGCTGATTTGTTTATTTATCACTTAAACCTTAATATTTTAAATAGATTTATGTCTGAATGATTTGTTGCTGTCCTTAAGAGAACCAAGAAGCTTCCCGTAGTCTGTCCTACGAGGAAGGATGTGGTTTTGAGCCTTGAACACTCTGCGAGGCACGCGTTTGCACCGTCCTGATTGTGTTCTGTGAAAAAGGGCGCAGCGCGAGTGCCCAGTGCGCATATTTCATTTGTTGCGTCTGACAACTGGAATCTACTGCGTTAGCTTTGGCTTACCCCGGGCTTCAAGCCGGATGTTTGGTGGTCGTTATTAACATTAACAACAAAATAGTACCTATTCACTACCGTGATGGTGGCTGCTGCCGAAACGAAGTAGAGTTAAGTGTGCGGCCACTTTTTCTCTTTTAATGATATACTCCTCTAGTTAGCGCCTTGGTTGGGGTGTAGTACATCCCCTCTGTTCTGTCAATGTACGCTCAAAACCGGTTGAGCACGGGGCGGGGGATCACGATGGCGTGGCTCTTGTAGAGCGCGCGGTCGCAGCATGCTCAAGTTGGCGCAGTGGGCCCCGAGTCGACTCGCGTTTTCTTCCTTCCTGTATGACTAGTGGCGCGCAAAAAAGTTCTAGTTCCTTCTCTCGCAAGAGAAGGCCAGGGCGGTGTCTGCAGGCACAGCACGACTTGAAGACTGGTCCGTATTATGTTATGTTATGTTAACACTAAATTATTATACATGAAAAAAAAACCTTGCAACAACAAAAAACACTAAGTCATTCTGCATCATCTAGGTTCATATTAGTAGACGCCTTCAGTAAAGCCTAGTTCACTGTATGAAGAGGGAATGATTAGATTTTGAGGACAGTCGCCCCCATCATCCTCCAGTACTAACGTCCAGGTGTTGACTGTAATTAAAGTCGCCCCGAGGGATCGTCAGGTCGGGTTTCACCAGTTGCCTGGGTGACGCTGAAAAACTCGCTTCTCCATAAAAATCAGCTTGTCATAGGCCTACTGTTCGTGGTGATATGATATGAACTTTATCTTGATAGTTCCTGCTTCAAAGCCTGTGTGCAAAGCAAATGTTTAACTAACCGGAAACTGTTTTTTCGTCATCAGTTTTCATGTCATTTAGTGGTCATGTCTGTTAGTTCTTGTTCTCTACCGGTATTAGATCCTCATGAATATTACCTGGGACTTAAATATATCTATTTTTGTCTACCTTGGCCAAATGCAGCTTGCTTGAGTATCAGTTTAACAGTTAATGACCCTTGTGCGGTTTGTCAAACGAATGAAGACTCTCAGATTAGGTAATGAAGGTGTAGTCAGGTAACTTTCTGTGATGGCGCCCCTCTAGCGGTCGACAGTCTCTATGCTTGTTGGGTTCCTCATAGTGCATGGACATCTGACGTGATGCAGTAAATATCTCCCTTGTTTTGAAGCCCTGGTTGAATGTAGGGAGGAGGTGACATTTAGAGGCCCTGACCAACACATGCACATACACACACACACACACACACACACATACACACATGCCCAAACTCACTCTACTGTACCACCCCTGTGTGAAATCATTTATTTGTCACCTCAGGGGTTGCTTTATGATAAACTTTATCTTCTGTTCTCATTCACACAGACGTCATTGTAGAACACTGTGTGTCTGAGAAATGTCTGTTCCTTGCAGGTGTGGTCACTGTTTTTCACCCTTCTGGCTGTTGTCTACTTTTAGCTTAACACTGTCTGAAAATGTATGAATGACCCATTGTGTCAAAGCCATAGTGTGTGTGTGTGTGTGTGTGTATACACACGTTGATTTTTAAATTTAGAAGCGGGAGTTCAAAGTAGGCTTCCTGGTGGTTTGCCCTCCACCTTGGCCTGCCATTGTGTAGCGGAGATGTGGCGCAGGAAGTGATGTGAGAGAAACAGGAAGCGAGAGCCCCACGCAATTTTCAGTACTGTGCCCAAAGACACAGGGTCTCTCTTTCTCTCTCTCTCTTTCTCTCTCTCTCTCGCTCTCACTCTCTCTCACTCTCACTAATCTCTGATGTAGCCTACTGAACCACCATTCAGGAGCCTCATGTTATAAGTCATGTGTGTCACCCCAGAGATCAGTGCAGGATCTTAAACATACCCAACTAGAGCTCTTGCTCTCTCTCTCTCTCTCTCTCTCTCTCATTCTGTGCTCTCTCTCACTTACTCCATCCCTCTCTCCCCCCTCCTTGCTCTGTACTCTGTTTCTTACATGGTTCTCAGGAAGAGACAGGAAGAGGGGTCATTGTGTTGTTCTCTGCACACCCCCTCCTCTGTACACACACACATCTGACATGCCTATCTGTGTGTGACACTAACCAGGGTCTGGGGAAGGCAAGCGATGGTGGGGGAAGAAAGGCAAGGCAAGGCAAGTTTATTTATATAGCGCATTTCATACACAGGGCAACTCAATGTGCTTTACAAGGCAAGGCTAAAACAAAGACAAAGCAATAATAAGAAAGTAGCTTGTACCATTTACCAAAATAAGTAAGTAAATAAAACATGCAAAGTAAAACATAATAGAAGCAAGAAAAGTGTTTGGATCTCTTCGTTGGAGCACACACAGAGACATTGTGTGTTTGTGTGTGTGTGTGTGTGTGTGTGTGTGCACGCACACACATGCAAATGTAGGTGGGGTGGCTCTGTCGATTTTGTGTGTGTCTGTGTATATGTAGGACGGGTGGCTCTGTTGTGTGTGTGTGTGTGTGTACTGTAGGAGTGGTGGCTCTGGTTTGTGTGTGTGTGTGTGTGTGTGAGCACGCTGGCAGGATGAGAGTAGAGGGGGGAGGGTGGTCTTTATATTTTCCATGAGCTTCTAGAACAGTCTTTCCTTGCCTAGCCTTTTGGCGTCGGTTGGGAGTTGGCCTTATTATGGGATGGGCCAAATCATAACCCTATCAATAACCTCATTGGATTGGTTGGATGAAGAGTGTCACATTGTGATGCATAATGATTAGCAATGAAAGGAAAGAGCTGGAGTTGATCATTCCCGTTGTATGAGGTAGCAAAGTAGTATCACAGGTATAGACCATTTCAGGTTCTAATTCCATTGCTGGTCCCCCAGGACTTCCTGTTTAACATTCTATGTTATGTTAATGTAACAGGAAGTAGTTGGGGACCAAGATAGAATGTTCAAGCATTGTTTTCTCCAGCTATGGAATTAGAACCTGAAATGGTCTATAGCAACAATGAAGTTTGCAAACGGTCAGCTAGAGGTAATGGAACGAGGTACAGGAAAACGAAACAAAACCTAAACGAAGTTTCCTTGGCCCTCATCACTTAGAATTGGCTGCACTTCTGCTATTCGGCCTATATGGTCCAAACATTGTCCTTCTTTTTCCTACTGACAGCATTCGGGTACAGCTAACTACAGGTCTGTGGGTTAACTGACTTTGGACTATTATTTAATGTTTCTACTGGGCCGCTCTCGTGTTGAGTGAGAACATGCACGACTGATACTGATGACGTGTCGTCGTTGTCAGAAGAAGAAGACATAGGCTAGTTGCTGATGGGTCAAACTTTACTCTGTGCACAGATCTCAAGACCGTAGTAGACTATGTGATAAGTGTGGCTGAGGGCAGAAAAAACTTGGGGAACGGAAACACTTCTCATCTGCCATTTTAAGGACATATGACAAAAAATTTCGCTTCATATTGTGACAGGGTTTTAAGTTCATTGCCAGGCCCTAGAGTGTTCCCGTGCCTTTCTGAGGACAGGAACCCAGAAATGTCTCAAGAACAGAACGGAGCGGAACAAAGAGCCAATCTGGACCAGGCTTATTTTGGCTCTATGTTCTGCAGTGTGTGCGTCTGTGTGTCTCTCTCTCTCTCTCTCTCTCTCTCTCTCTCCCTCCTTCTCTATCCCCTCTCTCTCTGTCTGCATAGAAGGTGTCCCAGTTGGTGTGAACTAGTTTTCATGAGCAAAAAATAAATATTTACCTTTTTCATCAGTTCAAGAGTATCTATAGCAACAGGGCCTACAGCGGGGTTGAGTGGGGCCAGGTGAGTGGGGTGGTGTGCAGAGGGGGGTACGTGACCTTTTACTGTGACCTTTTTGGGATGGCCTGACCTTTCAGTGTGGTGTTCCTGATGCTTGAGGTCATCTACCATATAAGGGCACCTGTTGCCAGGCGTCATGACTGATGACTGATCCCATTCCGCCAGGGATTCAGCATATAGTTTACCCACTTCAAGGGACACACACACACACACACACACACCATTTTGCGCACTCTCTCACAGTGGCATATTTAGGACGACCCCCCTGCTGGTGAACTTCAGGTGTCTCACCTGTAGATGTAGCGACAGGTGTGTGTTGCCAACAGGACTGTCCTAAACAGCACTGCAGGGCCAATGTCTTTGTCCTACTTGCTGTCTAAAAAGCGGGACATGTATATGAGGGTGGTGTTTTGGAATAATGATTCATTCAAGTAAGTGACCTAAAATAGAATAATACTACATCAATAACATCAATGTTACATCAATGTGTGTGTGTGTGTGTGTGTGTGTGTGTGTGTGTGTGTGTGTGTTTTCCAGAAGCTTCTGTAAATCCTCCTGCACAATGGTACTGTACATAAGAGGCTTAATAGGTCTGCTGTGGTAGCTGTGAACACTGGCCATTGCTTGTGTGTTTGTGTGTGTTAGAGAAAAAAGAGTGTAAGTGAATAGCTGGCTGAATGTGGATATGTGTAAGATGGAGAGAGAGGCTGTGTGTGTGTGTGTTTGAGAGGCTGTGTGTTTGTGTGAGTGTGTGTGTGAGAGAGGCTGTGTGTGTGTGAGAGAGGCTGTGTGTGTGTGAGAGAGGCTGTGTGTGTGTGAGAGAGGCTGTGTGTGTGTGTGAGGGGCTGAGTGTGTGTGTGTGTGTGTGTGTGTGTGTGTGTGAGAGAGAGAGACTAGTGTGAGTGATCAGGCTTGCTGCAGCACCTGTATGTGGATAAACCCTGCAGGATCACTTGCTTCCCCCGTGGATTAATTTCACAGCCGCTCACCAAGGGGAGTAAGTGTGTGTGTGTGTTACAGCCACTCACCAAGGGGAGTAAGTGTGTGTGTGTTACAGCCACTCACCAAGAGGGGCATGTTTGTGTGTGTCACAGCGGCTCTCAAAGGAATGCAGGTTCTGAAAAGGAGCACGGAGCGGTTCACACACACACACACACACACACACACACACACACACACACTCACTCCTGTGTGTACTCATATGTGCCCGACAGACAGTTCACAAATAAACTTACACATAAAATATCATTGCAACCCCAATCTGTATGCCGATTAGAACTCAAATTCCTCCCACGCAAGTGTTCTGCAGACCTCTTGGTTCTGATGGGCACGGGTGTTTGTGCTTTAGTTGTAGTGTAGTGCACTTGTTTGGACGAGTTGCCAACACTGGTGTCGGTACCTTTTGATCTTTTAAGAACTGCTGAACTTCTGGAAACCAAAGCAGTTTGTGTGGACTATTTAAAAGTAGAAGAGATTGCCACGCGCACACACACAAGCACACGCACGCACACACACACAGCCACACTGGTGTTGGGTAGCCAATACTGCGATGTATGGGAGGAAGTGGCATACAGGAAGCCACACCCAGACACAAAGGCATCGCACGTCAGTCAGGCAGAAGCCTCCGCCTCTCAGCCGTGTTCTTTTCTGTTACCCCACACTCACGTTAGCTGCAAAAGCAAGCTCCGCCCATCAGCAGTGTTCTTCCACTTTAAGGTTCCCGCACACTCGCCGTATATGCTAGCCGACAGGCGCTTGGTTACCCACTGCAACCAGTGTTCTTCCCCTTTACCTGCTGTAAAGGCATGCTCCGCCCATAACCAGTGTTCTTTCCCTTTACCTGCTATAAAGGCAGACTCCGCCCATAACCAGTGTTGTTCTCCTTTACCTGCTGCAAAGGCAGACACCGCCCATAACCAGTGTTCTTCCCCTTTACCTGCTGTAAAGACAGGCTCCGCCCATAACCAGTGTTCTCCTTTACCTGCTGTAAAGGCAGGCTCCGCCTATAACCAGTGTTCTTCCCCTTTACCTGCTGTAAAGACAGGCTCCGCCTATAACCAGTGTTCTTCCTCTGTACCCCTCCTTCCCTCACGTTATCTGCAAAAGCAAGCTCCGCCCCTTAGTTGTGTTCTTTGTCTTTACCTGTCGCTCACGTTGGCTGCAAAAGCAAGTTCCACCCCTCAGTAGTGTTCTTACCCCTCCCTCACGTTAGCTGCAAAAACAAGCTCCAGCAGCTTGCTGCTAAGTGGCCGTTGCTAGGTCATAAACAAGGCTGTGTCATCCTTGGTGGTTGCTAACTTGTTAATGCAAGTAGGTGGCTGGTATATGCAGATATCACCACAGATGTATTTTTCCGGCCACAAAACCGATGTTTTCAGATTGAACAATCAGCATTGAGGGCAGCCACTGGCATGTAAATGTGCAGGAAGGACTGTCATGTCGCCTGAAAGAGGAAACTGACTAAGCTAGGCTAAATGAACTTAGGTCGGCTAAATGAAATGAGCTAGGTTACTCAGGAACTCTTGTGTGTTCCTGTATAGATACAGAAAATAGGCTAACCTGTCTGTTGTAGCATGTTTCCGTGTGTGCTTCTGTCTGCAAGTGGGTCATTCCGTGTCAAATCAGGATGGATCCAGACCTCATCGTCACGGATTTTCACGAAACTTGCCATGCTGATTTAGTTTTATGAGAACACTACAGAAATG
>JASCQY010013709.1:0-10356 GCA_030264315.1 Sardinella tawilis
TGGATATATATATATATATATATATATATATATATATATATATATATATATATATACCAACATGTATGTAGCAGCACCAAAACATACCAGTATCAATGCACCATTATCAGTACCGATGCATACACAGTATATACCAGTATTGATGCATATGTGCCAGTTCCAATATGCATCAGTATGCTTGTTTGTCAGTGCCAGTGGATGGAGACATACATGACATTTGGATGGATCAACCAATAAAGATGCACTCTGGTTAATAATAGCGTGAAACACATTGAGCTGAGCGAGTTTGCCAGATGAAGTCAGAAAGAAAAGAAATACTGACTAAAATACTGTAAACTACAGTAAAGTACTGCAGAATTGGACTTAGTGTGTTTGACCTGTTTGTCTCCCTTCAACTCATTTCATAGTCATCTTTTTTAAATGTCGGACAAAAAAATGGTTGTGTGTGTTTATGTGTGTGTGTGTGTGTGTGTGTGTGTGTATGTATATGTACAGTATATGTGTGTGAGTGTGTGTGTCCATCTGGTTATATGTGTGTGTGTGTGTGTGTGTGTGTGTGTGTGTGTGTGTATGTGTATGTCTATGTGTGTGTGTGTGTGTGTGTGTGTGTGTGTGTGTGTGTGTGTGTGTGTGTGGTGTAAAATGATCATATCTATATGCTATATGCTGGCCATATGCAGAGAAAGTGCTGACCAGAGGTTCATCTGGGGCCTTCAAGCTCTGGTCCCCATATGACCCCCCCTCTCACCCACTCAGGAAGAGTGGGAAGAGGGAGGAGGGGAACAAGGGATGAAAGAGTAAAAGTTAAGGGTCATGGTCTTTGCAGCAAATGTCACCCCCAGGAAGACCAGCGATTTGATCCCCAGTAGCCTGACAGTGTGTCTGGGCCCTGGAGAAGGTCAGGCGGGGATATTCACTGGCACACACACTACTTGCTCTCTCTAAGGACTTCACATCACCTGGAATACCCTGGCCTTAGTTTGTCTATCCCCAAAACCTCTTGTAGGCCTGCTCCCTTATCTAATGGAATGTGCAATGTGTGAGAAATGCTGTGGTTAAATACAAAAGAAAACCTTTGCCCATCTGACCACAGGAGAGTAGAGGATGCAATAATCTGACTTGTCACAGCTGGATCACTTGACAGGGTGGCCTTGGTGCCAAGGGGAATGACATTGTATTATTCACTCTAAATCACTGGCAATCCTTTAACATTGCTCATACAGTATGGACACTCTTGCATCATACATTATCTTGCACGAGGAGGCCATGCATGTTCTATATTTCATTGAGACAAAGGGGAAATTTATTTCATTTCAGTGCTATGTGGAGTAGAGAAATTCTGCGACCTTGACATTTTGCAGGGGCGGGGTAATCAAAAGGGGGCGTGAACCAAAGGCGACGAAAGCATAAATTCAAACGAATCCCGTCACCTGGCCCACTCACACAGCAGGTGAAGGAACGAGCAGCGGCAGCTCACAAACGGTAACTATCTCTATTTCCTCCTTGAACTAATTGACAGCTAAAGAGCCGTCACTCTCTCCTTTGCTCTCACTTCACCATTTCATTTTTTGGTTTGAATTGCATGAATTAAAAAGGGTCTCTATTGCTTCTGAGGCTTCTACAAGACTATCTGACTGAGGCCTAATCGGATTTGTAATTAATAAAGTATTTGGAGTTTAAGTGTTTCTCAGTTAACGTTATTTTAATCTGTTAGTCAAATTGAAAATCCCAGTTGGATGGTGTGGAAGTTCAGTGAATTTGTGCAGTCTTTTGACGTTATGCAAGCTCAAATGCATGCATACTATCTAACTCTTATTAAGCCGAGATTTGAATAGTCCAATACTGTAAAATGAGAAAGTAACTTGCCTGTTACAGTACACGAGTGTGCAGTAACGTTACCGGTGGTTGCAGCAGCACTAAGATATAACATTTTGCTGTCTTCACACCAGTAGGATTCGACAAGCTATACATTAGCCTGTCTTATCACAGTCTCATGTACTTTGTCCTCTTTGAAGATTGTGATGTCCAGCTGTTGTCATAAAGGAGGTGGATAACTGTTTAATAACTAACTGCCTTTGTCTTCTCAGAGGACACGTCTCAGCAAGTCAAAATGGTCAAAGTCGGAGTTAACGGGTGAGTTTTGCTCTATTTGTATTTGTTTTGTTTGTTGGGCCCATCAAAGCCATTGGCTAAACTTAATAAACTACAGGTCTTCTGACATATCGTTTAGCCTACTGAGTTGTGAGGTTGGAGAGCTATGGCCATCACTAGCTGTAAAACTCACCCCAAAGCAAGGTGGACGGGCGCCTCAAGGGAGCCTTCGCGAATTTCGGACCCATCGATTCCAAACACCCCATCCTTGCGCAATTACTCTCCATGTCATTAGTCGCCTGACGGTTGAGATCACATGAGGTTTGCATTAGACCAACGTTCAAATGTCCTCAGTTAAGGCCCCTCACCAATTGGGGAGTGTTTTCGGCTATTACCTGACCTGCCTTTAGTGCTGCAGCCCTGCTAGTTGTTGGCTATTTGTTATGTCCGGTTGCCTCCCACTGTTTGCGAAGCGTGCTCAATGTCGTCAGAGTGACGCGTGGTGCGTTATCTTCTCGGTGCCTTTGCAACTCCCTCCTCTCAAAGTTCACCTCATGATGTGACGGTTCCTCAAGTTCAGCAGTGTTGTCTTCAAGATAATATCTCAATATCTACAAGTTGTCCTTCCTCTCTGTAGCATTTGGATGTAGGCGATACTTCATCACTATACTTCTATACTTCATCACTTAATCACTATACTTCATCCCATTCTCTGATCTGTATATGGGGTCCAGTTCTTAGCAACATCGGCATAGGGCTACTATTTCTTTATACTTCTCAGTGAATTATACTGAGATGGATAGCCAATGCATTTTGTTGGTTCCCTACATATTGGGCTATAAATGGAATTAGTCAGCCAATAGTTCTACAGTCCAGGATTTCTGTACACCAGGACTCGTAGGCCAATATTTCAGCAACTGAGCATACTGATGTGTAGTTGGAGTCTATCAAATCAATGGAGTTGGATATTTATCCATCCAAAGTCCTCAGAACAGCAATTATATGTCTGTATTCAAGTGGGGCAGTTACATTACATGAAATGCCCTCAGAAACCCACACCAACATGAATGATCAAGTATTATTAGTGTTCACGAGCAAGAGCACTTGTCTACACTGCACACACACACTTACACTTGTGACACACAGAGCCTTGACTTGTGTCTGTCCAAATGTTGTAATCGGAGTTGAGTTGTTTGTAACCCTGTCAGTGGTGATATATTAGCCAGGCTGCTCTACCCTCAGTAGGCCATGCCAAAGTTCACCAAGCCTGTGGAATAAGGTCACTTTCAAATGCCTTCACAATTGCTGTGCTGCTGTGCCATCTGCTGGCCAAATAGGGTAATGCAAAAGGGCAGATACGTCTTGTAGCACATTGTGTTAATGAAGCCCACATTTGAAGAGACCTGATCAAATGTAGCCACTGGTATGGGAGACACAAATTGATCTGTATGTTATAGTAGCAACAATATTAGTAGTACAGTATATTAATTATGTTCTTTGTCCACCCATGACGTATGGTAATGAACATTTGTGTTGGTGAAATAAATAATTGCTTACGAAATATATTCTTGGTCCTTAGTCCTTAACTGAGCCTTTTTTCATGTTTTAGATTCGGTCGTATCGGCCGCCTGGTCACTCGTGCCGCTTTCCACTCCAAGAAAGTGGAGATTGTGGCCATCAATGACCCCTTCATTGACCTGGAGTACATGGTGAGGACCTCACCTAGGTAGACAGATACTTCATTTATTCTGAGTGGAGGGTTGTGGATGTCCAGTTTGCTAATTATATGTGTGAACTTTTGCCATCCGACCAGGTGTACATGTTCAAGTATGACTCCACACACGGCCGTTTCCATGGTGAGGTCAAGGCTGAGGGCGGAAAGCTGGTGATTGACGGACATAAAATTACAGTCTTCAGCGAGTAAGTTTCTCTCTGTGTGAGTGCATGCGTGCGCGCACACACACACACACACACACACACACAAACACAATGCCAAATTCATCCTTTCTACTAGTTTAGACTCCAGATCCAGGTTCATTGGTGTGCTGTGCATTTTCTGTGCTGCAGGAGAGACCCAGCCAACATCAAGTGGGCTGACGCTGGAGCCCAGTACGTGGTTGAGTCTACTGGTGTCTTCACCACCATTGAAAAGGCCTCCGTACGTACCTCTGTTCATCGCTAGCTTGGCTTACAAAGCCATTTTTAATCATTATTAGCTACAATATTGTATCCTAAAACTTTGCCATCAGTCTGTAAACCTCTCTTGTATGAGAGTCATTTTTTGTCCTTTTATCTAATCAGGCTCACTTGAAGGGTGGTGCCAAGAGAGTCATCATCTCTGCCCCCAGTGCTGATGCCCCCATGTTCGTCATGGGTGTCAACCATGAGAAGTATGAGAACTCCATGAAGGTGGTCAGGTAAGCAGATTGGGAACTGCCTTTTCTGATGTGCCAGTCTTCTCAGCGATTTAGATGTGGTTGTGTGTGCTTGTGTGCATTTTTTTTTTTGGATGGATTGTTTAATCTCCCCTGAAAAATGTCATCCTCTCTTTAAAAAAAAAAACAGCAATGCCTCTTGCACCACCAACTGCCTGGCTCCCCTCGCCAAGGTCATCAACGACAACTTCAAAATCATTGAGGGCCTGATGGTACGGTATTAAATAAAGACTTCAATCCTGCCCAAAAGCTTTTTCATTATGTCAATATGTCCCTTGAAAGAGGTCATGCATTATTTCAATCATCCTCTCGCCATCTGCTCTCCTCCCCACACACCTCCCTCCATCCCTCCTTCCCCTCAGAGCACTGTTCACGCCATCACAGCCACCCAGAAGACCGTGGACGGCCCCTCCGGTAAGCTGTGGAGAGACGGCCGTGGCGCTAGCCAGAACATCATCCCCGCCTCCACTGGCGCTGCCAAAGCTGTGGGCAAAGTCATCCCTGAACTTAATGGGTAAGTATCCTGTGTAGACACGGTCACTTGGAGTTCCACCAGAGAAGGGGCTACACCACAGGCGTCATTTCTGAAAGCTGCATGTCTCCCCTATATGTGGGGTGAACTGTGTGCGCTCGTCTTTAATTGCGGGTATTGGAATGTGCCAAAAAAAATTGTATAAATAAAAGGTTTATTTTGTAGTCTTGCCTCAAGTCAGGTCTCCTTCATCCATCTAGTGCAGGATGGAACTGCTCGGCATGCATGAATATGCCTGCAGCAAATGCCACCCAGCATTTTCACTGAATTACCTTTACTTTGCTAAGATGCTGATACTGCCTGATAGAAGCCAAATGTTTTTCTAAAGCACAGATTTTTTTTGTGCACACCCAGATGTGGTGGTGTGGGTGTACAGTGGTGAGCAACAAAATATGTTGTCCATTTAGATTGAAGGATGTCCCTGTGGGCTGACTGTTTCCAAGCTGGGAGCATCCTTCTGGACAATATAATTTGTGGTCATTAGCAGAGCGGTGCCCTAATTTGCTTGTGACCAAAAGTTAAAGGGCATGGAAAGCCCATCTTAAAGACGGCAGCAGCCAATTAAGTGCAATTTTGGCTGAAATAGACAGCGCACCATCAGCCTTTGAAAAAAATGGGCAAGCAGTACTGTCTTTAGGCCTATGTACCTTTTTATTTATTTATTTTCTGTCCTTTTCCAGCAAGCTGACTGGTATGGCCTTCCGTGTCCCCACCCCCAACGTCTCCGTTGTTGACTTGACTGTCCGCCTGGAGAAGCCTGTAAGTTGGCAAACCACATCATCTCTCCCAACTTCTGCTCACAAGCAAGATCAATTGTTTGGTTCCATTCATTTTTTTTTTTTTTTACCATTTATTCAGTTTGAAGGGGATCGCAGACACGGTTATTAACATAAGTGTTTCCTTTCGATGCTCTGAACCACAGTTAGCTGTAGGCTAGGCCCTTGGTCTAATTTGCATCTGCTGCCCCCAAGCTTATACAGATTCTAGGCCAGCTGTAAATATCACATTTGAGTGTTTTGATTTTCTTCTGTGTGTGTGTGTGATACAGGCCAAGTATGACGACATCAAGAAGGTGGTTAAGGCTGCTGCTGAGGGCCCCATGAAGGGTTTCTTGGGCTACACAGAGCATCAGGTGGGCATCTAATCACATGCTATTGTCCAGTAGTCTGGGTTTTCCCCCAGGATGTCCATTTCTCTGGCTCTGTGCCTGATTTCAGTGTGGGCAGGCAGTCAGGCTATTTCATCTATTGAAGATGAAGATGGATATTTGCATGCAAGAACAAGCTTACACTTTTCTTTTTTTTAAGGTGCACATATCTTCCTTACTTTTAAGCCTTAATCTGCCCCAGTGCCATAAGCAGAGGTGAACTGGTAGTCAGCTCCTCTTTGCGCCCACACGCCTGCAACTGCCATGTATTGAACATTTTGCTAGTCTTCAATCTGTATAATTATTTGGCCAGTCAATATGAATTGATTTTCAGTGACGTGTAGAGTTGACAGTTCCTTGCCTAATAGGGTTTCCTGCTGTGCATCATGTGTGTTCACAGGTGGTGTCCACAGATTTCAATGGAGACACTCACTCCTCCATCTTTGATGCTGGCGCTGGCATTGCACTCAATGATCACTTCGTCAAACTTGTCACATGGTATGCAAGATGCATTTACCTTTTGTCAAAGGGTGGGGGGTGGCCTTGAAGCATGGCATCTAGGCTGTAGGCATGGTGAAATCAAATATTTGCATAACATTATCATTCCTAATGGCATACGCTGTATGCGTCCTTCAAAAGTTAGTTCTGGATGGGCCTGCTGGTAATTAAGTCCAGTCAGTGGTTCTGCTGGAGTTTTGAATTTTCAGTTTTGACTGAATGACTAAAGCATTGTGTGAAAATGTGAAAATTGGTCTATCAAATATTCATAATGGTTATTTTCTTTTTCTTTGACCATGTAAAACTTTGTTTTTCATTTTAAGGCACTTGCCATTTGGTTGCATAGACTGGACAAGTAAATATGTTGACCAGTCATTTCTGATGGCAATGGGACCATTGAGATGGCAAGTAACTTGGTTATTTAAAGTTGCTAATCACTGCTACTGGCGCCTCTGCTCTCCAGGTATGACAATGAGTTCGGCTACAGCAACCGCGTCTGCGACCTGATGGCCCACATGGCTACCAAGGAGTAGAACTGCCATTGCACTTGATCTATCCTGACCTTCTCTGACTCTGCCCACCATGAAGGAGTGGCATTTCAGCCAGTGTCTGAAGCAGCGGTGATGGCTGTGGGTTAGTGGAGGGGGGGGGGAAGAGAGGCAGCAAGCTGAGTCTGGTGACCAACTACATTTTTGTATGGATAAAGCCCTGTTCTGTTTCCGTGTGAGTTTCTCATGTCTGGCGCTGGAAGATGCGCTGAAGACCTTGAGAATAAAATAAAAGTCCTCTGTTTGTGAGAATTCCCCTGTGTTTGTGCATTATTTACTCACCACACCATTCTACCATGTTCAGGCATCAGATCAGCTTTGGATCCTGCCAGAGAAGTTCTTTCTATAGAAAACTACAGTACTGGGGGCCCCATAGCGCAGTTGTTTAGGTGCCATACCATGACTCGGTAACTTGGGTTCGATTCCAGCCAAGGTCATTTCCTGATCTCTCCCCACTCACTTCCTGTCGCTCATCAGCTGTCCTATCTCGTTAAAGGCAAAAAAAGCCCATAAAAATGTGTTCAGGGGCCTTGTGATGCTACCCAGTGGTGACTTGCATGGTGACAAGTGGCCGATCCAGGACTGGAGGAGGCAACAATAAGCGTAGCATGGTTAGGTGTTCAGGCTATTAAGAATGTAAACCATTCAATTACAAAGTGTGTTTGGGGAAACTTACTACTTACATAATTTAAACTATTAAAGGGCAATTTAAGGGCACTGGAAGGAAGTCTACTGATTTGGACATCTGTGCTCCTAGCAGGAACACAGGCTCATTGTGAGTCCCATCTGCCCCCCAGCTAGCACCTCTGCCTGGTTGACTCAATGGGACAGTCCCTGGTTACCAACGCACACTGCTAAAATAACTGTAATGATGTGTTGAGGTCTGTCTGTGTGTTTATGTGGTGAACCATCTCTTGTCACCTGTTGAGGAAATCCTGGTTTTGTCCTGATGCTCCTGTTTTATTGCGCATCAAGAAGGGCTTTATTGCCCTCATTGAGCACTGCTGAGGATAATTGAGGACAGTCATAACAAAGACTTGGTTGTGCACAGTATGAATTTCACCAAGAAGGGCTGACCGAAGGAGAATCATGTGATTTTGCATGTATGACCACTTTCTTCTTGACATTGCATGGGAAATTGCAAACATTTGTGAGGGAATATGCAGCACAAACATTACAATTGAAGCAGTAACATTTCAGGTAAGAAAGTATCTTTAAACCTGGAATTCTGGAGTTTGTACCGATTCAGTTGAAATGAGACTTGTGTTACTTGTATGATTTTAACGACTAAAACTTCTGCAGAATTGTTAGGCATGTAATTTAATTTCAAACCATGCTGTCAGATAAACAAAGCCGATCTGGTTGTGAGGTAGGTTGGACGTGTGTGTGGAAGTGATACAAACCCACCATAAGAACATTGAAAGAAGCCAATAACCTCACTGAGATCTTACATCTTCATCATTTGTCCACTTCAGTCTGAGCAAAAAGTGAGTGGGTCATGATTTACTTACGTTTTAAAAAGCTAGTTTTGCTTGAAATAAATTATGTGATGAATTTCCTTGAATGACCATCTCCTTCCAGGCATGAGAAATGATACCGCTGTGACAAGAAGACAGTAATTTGCACTTTATCTACCCGACAGGTAGGGTGAGGGCCATTCCTTGTTATGGAAGTGAGAGAACATTAAGTAGATAGATAGATAGATAGATAGTTAGATAGATAGATAGATAGATAGATAGATAGATAGATATACTTACTGACTTACTTACTAACTTATTGGCTGACTGACTTAATAGGTTAAAGGATAACTGCCGTTTTCACAATTTAAACCTTATTTCAAGGACAAAATAATGCTATTACTCATCCATTTCATTTTTGTGTCATATCGCGTCTTTGCCAAGATATTGCATTAGCCAGTATCCATGTAACGGAGTGGTCAGGGCACCGAAATGCAGCCAGTAAATGCGTTCATTTTTCAGATGTTTGTTATGATATGGTAGTGCTGTTCCCATTTCAGTCGGAAGTAGGCTACTTTGTTATCACCTGTCTATTAGCTAAACAAGCTAATTGAGTGTCTGAAGATGACATCACTTGAAATCCAAAATGTTCCTTATAGCCTACTGCCTCACAGAGACCTCAGAAATCAGGAAGAACAAATACTTTACTACTTAAGCAAAATGTTAAAGTAGGCTATCTGTGCTTTACTGTCAATTTAACTCATGACTTTCATTTTTGTACTTTTTCCTCCTTACATTGCCCCAAGTCCCCAAAATTCCCAGTAATACGTGTCATTCCGATAGTAAGGCCAATTCCAACATTGACAGGGTAATAATAATAGACCTTAGTAATGGCATCCCAAACAAAAGGTCAAACGTACAATCATAACATAGAACATTGCTGTTCGATCCAGGGATTTAAAAGAAAATGCTGAAAAATGTCTTGTTCTGTAATTTATTCATTTATTTATTTTGTTTGCTTGCTTTCCCTCCTTTTATACATCTCTTAAGCCAATTCTGCCATCAACCGATAGCCTACTTCAAACAGGATTTGTTTTTGTTTCATACATAATATATTTTATCATTGTGTTTTCGTTCGGTCTAGATAATGAAGTCGTCATTTCCTACTCAGCTATATTTGTGTAACTAATGTGCAAAGTATAATGTCAACTGCTAATACACAATTCAGAATGATTAACTGAATGAATTCATGATAAATTGCAAATTAAATACAGATTATGTCACTGTATCTTCATGTGAATACATCTCTTAACAAACCTCATCCGGTAGCCTACTTTGGAGATCAAAGGATGGCCTCCTTGACTGAAGTTGCTTTGCAGCCCTGTGTGTGTGTGTATCAACACATGATGTTTTCATCTTGAACCACCATTATTACATCTATACAGCGACTTTGTGTAGGCTACCCTGGAGTGAAATCCCACTCTTAATTACATGTATTCATCATTAAAGGGATACACCACCTAATTTCAGGAAATTGCTTATCTGTAGTCAACCCCTAGTTGAACATGAAGACACTTACCATTTTTTCTCTATGTGTCTGCAATGCCTAGTTTGACAGTGTAAGCTTATTTAACATACCAATGCAAGT
>JASCQY010013726.1:0-10355 GCA_030264315.1 Sardinella tawilis
TAAATATTCATTAAAAAGGATACGTTTGTGAACTGGCATCACAGATTTTGATTATAAACAACTAAAAACGTTACACATTGTACCTTTAAATGAGCTGAACTAAAGTTGTTCACCTGATATGACATCAAATGTTGTACAACCACATCTGCCTGGTTGAACCTGTCTGAATGACAGACTTTGTTATTGACACTGTTCAGCCTCACTAAGAATGAGCAGGCACACATGCAGTAAGCACTGCCATCCATGCGTGGCTAATAGCGACTAATTACTCCCTTACGTAAGAGCACTTCCCCCTTCTGGGGGAACCTTATCGTTTTGCACTGTGCTGCCAAACCTTTTACCGTCTCTGGAACTGGGTACAACTCATGATTTGTCTGGGCGCTGTACAGTATGCACCCAAGACTGCTCAGAGTTTGTGACAGTTCTACAAATGTCCATGTCTGTCATTATTATGTCATGACAATATGTCATATTGTCTGCCCGTGTTTCTCATGGTAGAGGTGTTTTGGAGTGTTACTGTGCCTCTCTAAAATGTTTTTTTATTAAACAGTGTTAGATTAGAAGTGTCTGATGACTCTTTCCATGCAAGTTCTCAGAGACGAAATGGTCCATCTGGACCACCCATTAGATGTGAGGTAACACTTCTGAAATGCCTTCCTCCGTAGGGATCATGTTTTCATACTAGCAAAAACTGTGAATTTGGATGAACCAGTATTGATGATTCTCGGAGAGGAAATAGTCCATCTGGACCACCCATTAGATGTGAGTAGGCCTAAACACTACTGAAATGCCTTACTCTGTAAGGGATCATGTTTTCATAATCGCAAGAACTGTGTGTTAAATGGTGGAGTGAATTTGGAGAAAACCAGTATTGGTGATTCATTTTTCTTTTTTTTTCAGCAGCTGAGAGGTGGCATCATGGTCTTCCAGGCTTGTCAGTAAATGTGCAGGTCCATCAAAGTGCAGCTAGTGAAGTAGGAGATATTGGACCAATAGGGGGATCCGTTGGCTGTTTCCAAAATTACACTCAACATTTTCTTTTGTTCTAAACAGAAAGACATAATTAACATACAGTATATGAACAGTTAAAAAGTTCAGAAACTCTCATTTTCCATAAGACTCGCACCTTTGTTGGGGGTAGATGTATATCTTTTATTGTTTTATTGTGTTTGTATTTTTGTTGTTATTGAATCCAAAAAATTACGATACATGTCTTAATACCAATGTATTACATTCAATTAAAAAAAAAAAAAAAATTAAAATGAGAAAATGTATTCACAGCATTCACAGCTTTGCTCTGTCTAATCTTTATATTACTGTAACTTTTTACAACAGCTTAATACCAAATTCTGTCTGTAGTGTAGTTTTCTGTCTGTCAGATTCTCTAGCATCTGCTGTCTACCTACAGTACTGAATGTTCCCACAGTTCATGGGCTTCGGTCTTATGTTATGATATTGTGTGAAATTTATTGATCTATGCACAGGGACATTTCAAGGTACTTTGGGGACCCCAGGCAAACAGGACATTCTTTGGCCCACTCATTTGGGGCATCCCCCGATTCTCTCCATCAGATCTCATGTCTGCAACAGCCTAGCCATCTATCCCAGCCACTACATTTACATTTACATTTATGCATTTTGGCTGACGCTTTTATCCAAAGCGACTTACAATGTATGCCTCACATTCACACACCAGTGGTGGCAGCTGCCATGCAAGGTGCCAACCTACCACTGGGAGCAATTTGGGGTTAAGTGCTTGCTCAAGGACACTTCGATGGGGTCAGGCAGAGCGGGGCTCGAACCTGCACCTCTGGTTGCCAAACGGCACCTCTACCACCTGCACCACCATCATCCCCCACTAGGGCAAGATTGTGTCTGTGCTGGATCTGGTTGAAAACAACAGTTTACTTGTATGTGTATGCCTGATTTTGTGCTGGTTAAGAGATACAGTTTCGGTGTGGGTGGACGTTTAACCCCCCATGCTGTTAGTTGTGGCTTTATTCTGTAGATGGATACTTGGCAGAACCAAAAATATCAAAAATCATATTATTCCTTTTTCTTGGCCCAATCTATTTCTGTTTCCTCATGTTGTACTTCCTACTGGGCCACAAAACACAAGAAATGTGCAACGTCTGATTAGTACAAATGTCTTGTCTTGTCATGTGAAGCACACCAAAGACGAGTGGATGGGATGGGATGCTTTGCTGGTGACACTGTTGGGGACTTATTAAAAATCCAAGGCAAACATAACCAACATGGCTACCACATCACAGCCTTCTTCAGTGACAAGCTATCCTATCTGATTTGCGCATAGTGGGACCATCATTTGTTTTTTTTTTTGAATAACAGGACGATAGTCCCACCCCTCCAGGTTGTTTAACTAAGGGCTATTTGCATCAGACGACCTGGTCTCCGGAATCACCATGACCCGAATTCAACTCAACTGAGATGGTTTGGGATTAACTGAACTGTACAGCATAGAGACAAATCAGTCACCAAGTGCTCAACACCTCTTGGAACTTCTTAAAGACTTGGAAACTTTCTCATGAAGCTGACTAAGAGAATGCCAAGAGTGCGCAAAGATGAAATTTAACCAAAATAAAATAATTTCGAATATGAAACATTCTGATTTGTTTAGCACTTGATTGTTTGTTAAAAAGTGCAATATAAAGTATATTTCGTATTAAAAGTGCCTTATATATATATATTTCCAGTATTAATCTACTGGGTAGATTTTTTTTTTCAATAAAGAAACATTCACTTAGAAGTTGTGTCCAAACTTTTGGATGGTACTGTATACAGTATATTTCAGTCAAGTGAATTCTGCATAGTGAATTTAAGTTCCCCAAGTTCCTTAAATGATGTCTGCCAAACATGTGCCTAAACTTATGCAACAGTGCTTTTCCTTTAAGGCAATGTGTTAACATCCCTGAAATTGAGATGGTATCACAGTAAACTTCCTCCATCACAACAACCCACTGCCTCTACCCTTGCACGCTACACAGTCCGACAAACGATACGAGGGCAGTTTGAAAGTGGCGTGTGTCCTTCAGATCTTCCTCGCGCTCATCATGTCTTTGAGTCCAGCCGCCATTCACATGGCCCTTCTGATGGTCCTGCTGCCTGTCCATCACCCATTTGTGTCAGGTGAGTCTGTAACAATACCTTACTACATAGGATTGCTTCATAAAACAGGTAATGTACACCCTACCATGCTATCTTATGTCATGCAGGCTATGAGGCCGAAACTGTTCAGAATCAGTCAGATGGTGAGTACCATGGAATTAAATAGTTGTTAGCTTTTCAGTTGATGACATGAGAAACATTTGTAATTTTAAAGAGATGCTCTTAGATTAACATCCCTCCAGGATTTAATTCAGAATGCCTATTGGTGTATGGAGAGCACCTGTTTCATTCCAATACATGTTTAACCACTGACTAAACAATCTGACTCGCTGACCATTTTTATGTGATTCTGTTTATGTGATGAATGGTATCCCAATATATTACTGATAGTTTTACTCATTCTTTCATTAACCATAGGCAATGATGCCAGGCACCCACCGGGGGCAGTCTAGACGTGGAGGTAGAGAACATGAACACTGGGGTATTCTAACATGAATCTGGACCACCAGTTCCTCATTAATGTGGAATGTGTTCATGAATTCTGAAAGATTCACAAACATGGCAAGAAAGTAATGGTGACAGAGCTCAGGATTATGTTATTACATGTTATCATATATAATATAATAATACCCACAATAGCAACTAATAGTAACATAAGTATTTGATATACTCTGATTAATGTACTAAAACAAAGTAAAAATAGTGTCTGAACAAAATAGGTGGAGTCCAGTGAAGACGCCCAAAATGGGTCATACTCCTCGCGGGAATATATGTTTATCTTCCTCAGGAAATTCCCAGCACTCACATAAATGAGCCTAATTACAGGACCGTCTCCTTCAGTTGATAAGACAGCAGACATAGCCTACAGTACCTTAATTTCACAGACACTAAAATGACTGGATAATAACCGACTCGGAATGTCTGACTAAGGTTGCCATTTTGGTCGTCTTCATGCTCAAAACACTGTCGATGGTTAATTATATGATAATAATGATCTTATGTGTCTAATGGTTTTATATATGATGTACATTAAAGTTTAGGACTGATTGATAGTTGGTCTGGTTGACATTAATCAAGAACATTTTTTAGTTTTTTGTTCATTTTAAAGGGTATCCCTTATATTAACAACTTTGCATCATACCAGTGTTAGTTAAGAACAACTCATTACTTAATAACAGTTCGAAAGTATCCAAATATTTGTGAAGGATAGTTCATGTGATTGCTAATGTTTACCATTTGTTTAATGATTTCCAGGGATCCTATCACTTAATGAAAAAATAATGAGTTGCACAGCATGAGAAATTATTGAAATTATTTGTTGATTGCTAATTGTTTGTTAATGATATCAGCGGAAATTGTTCTTACTGTAAGTATTAGCATTCAATAGTTAGGATTATATAGAAATGTGATGGCCAGTGTTTGTAAGCCTTAGGCTTATAGCCTGTATCTCTACGTGTTTTGAAGTTATGGTCATACTGTGTGTTTCATGCTCATGACCCAGACTGACTGTGAGAACAGTCACAGGACATGCAGAAAGCAATAGGTTAAGTGACCAAAACTGATGTTTAACTTGAGAGACTAATCTTGTGACAAACACAGGGGTACCTTCGCTGTGCCAATGCCCAAATCCAGCACCAAGTGTAAGCAGGCGTAAAATAAAGGACTTCAACATTGAGCTGTGGAAGCCTTCCTGTGGGACTGAGATCATGTAAGTGGCATGGCTTTGACCACAAGTGTTTACTTAAATCTTTTTTATTTATTTTATATATTACTGTTTATATACTACTATTAATGTGTGTGTGTTTGTGTGTGTGGGTGTGTTTCTAGATTGACCCTTCTAGAAGAATCTCAGGTGTGTTTAAACCCTGACAGCCGACTAGGCAAAAGATTGGTCAGGTGTTGGGAGAGGTAAGTTAATATTCTACACTACAGCACTATTTTGTGGTGACATCACATATGCTTTGGGCAACTGTAGTTATTAAATAACCACATAATTGTTGGTGTCATCAGTGACACTGTGTTTCAGGTAAACCTAGACAGTGGTCTCTGAATCAGAATTATGGTAGCTGGAGGCTAAGCCAGATAAAGTTGAAAAACGACAAAAAGCAAACACAGTTTTGATGTTTTATGTTTAGTTTTGAGTTATGACTGCACCAGTACATTCTTTCATTAGCCCTGTGTACAGTACATGCAGCAACATTCTATTCCAATCAGATGTAAAGCATGATGTGATGTGATGTAGGTGCACATTTACACTGTTTCTCAAAGTTGAGGATGCTTCCTTGGTAGCACACTGGCCCCGGAAGCCGCACACTAGGAAGACGAGCATTCAAACCTCACGAACATTCAAAACATTGTAACATTCGAAATCCTCGAACACCGAGGATCCATCAGTGCAGCCTTGAAAAACCTTCAAAAGAAGGACTCTGCACTCGGTAGAATTTTGAAGCATCCTTGACTTTGGGACAGTACTTGGCAAGGTGCGATGACGTGGAATCCTCGAAAAAGTGGCTTAGAAGGATGCTTCCTTGACTTTGAGAAACAGTGTCAATCAAAGGATGTTATGTCATGACACAGAAATAGGCGAATTTAGGATGATTCTGTAGCTGCACAGTAAACTGCTGTCTGCTGCCTCAGAAAAATGTTGTCATCTTGCTGAAGATATCATCAGCCATGCTCCCAAAGTTGTCTGGAGTGTTAGTGAAATGTTGATGATGATCTCACAGTGACAGTGAAATAGCCATCAGGGACTTTTATTCCCACAAAATACAAGCTTGTTCATGTTGAAAGATGAGTGATGAGCATGCGTGAAAAAAGTTGAATCCGATGGAATGTACTGTACATGATTCAATACCACCTACAAATGCAATACCACCAAAAAAAACGCCCTTTGCACAACAAGACTGAATTCTACAAACACCCCCTAAAATTTTTATCAGATCAGAAATTCTCTTCCAGTCAGTGTTTACATGGGTCATTTCTATCACGACTGAGCTATTAATCCATTACTATTCCAATTAAAGTCCAAGTAAACAGGGCTATTGATAGGGATCAAATTTACAGTAACTCAGTTAGTTTGTACTGTATGGCTGCTTTAGTGGACATCAGGTTAACACAGCATGGTATTGTTAACACTGCAACATCACAATGTTTTTACATTCACTGCAGCTGTCCTTTTTGGCAGTCAAATAAAGCAAGAAACAAGAAAAGTCAAGTCAATGGCTGAAGCTTTTTTGTAATCCTGTTTAAAACATGGGCTGCTAAATATGGCCTACTGACTACTTTACTTCTTGCTCTATTTCCAACACTGCACTTTTAGGATGAGTGAAGAGCAGGGGATTCATCAAGACCACAACCATAAACTGAAGTGCCTCCGGCCGCGGCGAAGGAGAGTTCAGCCTCCCACTGATTCATTTCTCCATTTTATGAAGGCAAAACATGAAGCTACTAATGGACATTATCATTAAAAAAAGTGTCCTTAAAGATTTAATCATTTTAATCTCTTTTAATATATATCCTTTAGCCTGTTTCAATGAAATTCAAGGCACAGCTAATTTATTCTACAAAATACATGTATATCAGATATTATATAATAGTCAGATGTTACAGAATGATATGTCTACATTTTGTTTTCAATTCAAATGTAATTTATCTACAGTATTTATGAACTTACAGTTATCTTACCATCTAGTACAGATAGTTCAGGGATAAATTGACAGCAAAATGTTTTCACAATGGCATCATGTTTCTTTCAAGAGTCAATCAAGATTACATCCACTATTCACCTACATAATCATGCTTTCTTTCTTTGGCCCAAATTTCAAACTAAGATTGCCTAGTCAAACGCCTTTATAAGGATTAAATAAAGCATGTAATGTCCTTGATATTATGGAAAGATATAGTCTTACAGTTTGACATTTACATCAGAATATTGCAAATCTTAAATGTGTGTATATTTAAACACACACACACACACACACACACACACACACACACACACACCTTTTGAGGAAATTATGATATGGCTGGGTACTCCTTCACCATGCTTCAACAATACCATATCCTCTATTCCTATGCTGCATTATTTCATTGTTAGACAAACAATCATTAGACATTGTTCAGACATTGTTTCTCCAAAATTAAAATGTCTCCATGATCATCGTATAATTCAGTCTTTTCAGTGTGTGTGTGTGTGTGTGTGTGTACTCTCGTGCAAAAATAATGTTGATATTATAACTTTGTCAACAATGTCTTCAATAGGCCTATGTTACAGCCTCTGTCACCTGTTTCAGAAATATGCACAGAAAAGCAAATGTTATGATCTTTCATTTTCATACATACAGTACACTATTACTATGGAGTATTGGAGGTGTCATGACAATGTTCAATTTACTCAATCATATGGAGCCTAGATAAGGTCATGGTAGTTAATATTTTTAGGCCACAATACTGCATTCCCTCACAATATTTTTGCGTTCCCTCACAAAACTGGTGCATGTCCTAAAATAACTTTCCTTCGAGGCTTGCTCATATGTCACTGCAGGACCTGGATTGCCATACTCACATACAGTAAACCCTGTTTCATTTACAGTAGACTTACAAGGACACAAGGATACTGTTTACCCATTCACTATCCAAACATCAGGACATAACAGGCTATTTGAAGGCTATCGGTAAACAAACTTTATGCAGAAGACCAAGGACTCTAATTTGGCTATTTGATTTGGAGTGCAAAGCATACTGACAGCACATTAAAGGCTTATTTATATGGACAGTGTTTTCCAATGTATTTATCACTGCAGGCGAGGATGTTAACAGTGAGCAGAGACCGGCCCTTGGCTTGTGGCTTATAATTCACGAAGGTCTGGCATGCTCCTGTACAGTGAGCCATAAATGAATCCTGAAATACCGCGCCCAGTATTGCCAGGAAACTAAGGGGGAATTCAAAAGTTTTGCGAAGGAAGGCAAAAGTAGCAAAGGAACACAAAAAGTATTGCAAAGAAATGCAAAAGCACAGTCCAAAAAAAAAAAAAAGATCACCACAATCCCAGCCATGTTTGATAAAACCATGCTCTTGTTTGACTATATTGTACACGCACTCTGTGCGTCACATAGCCATAGTCTACTGCATAAGAGTAAGATGTAGAGATTAAGATATAAAAACAGACGCACCTTTGGTGTCCAGCGTCTTTGCTTGAAGACTGACTTCAGGTTCCAGAGGTTACATCATCATGCTGGGGCTGACGCTCCCCTGCAACAGATGTGCAGACTGTAGGAGCAGTTTCAAATGGGTTATCTCTCTGTAGCTATTTGGCCTGTTTCAACACACACGCACGCACACACACACTCACTCACTCACACACACACACACACACACACACAGAGGTCCTACCTTTATTTCTCATTGACTTCTTTGCTCTATCAATCTGAGCATAAATTGCATCACTGGGTACATGTTCATCGGGAAACAGCTCTGAATGCAAAATAACAACAACAACAAAATAGTTGACAAGCCTCACAGCAATTGTAGATACAGTAACCTTTTTTGTTGTTGTCCAAGAATATTTTTCTTTTTGTCAGTTTTGTTAAAGTGATGGTTCGGAGTAATTCCAACCAGAACGCTGTTATACAAGCTTGGTGAGTGCTGTCGAAAACAAGGAAAGCAAACGAATTTGGAAGAACATACTGTAGACCAAATAGCAAACTTTCGCTTGCTAAATGGAATGGGATCATCCCTATGTTCCCCGGGTCTTATGTTCCCCACTCTGGTTAGGGCTAGGCTTAGGGCTAGGGCTAGGGTTAGGTTAGGGCTAGGCTTAGGGTTAGGGTTAGGGAACATAGGAAAGAGGGGAACATAGGACCCGGGGAACATAGACACAATCCCAATGGAACACAGAAAATGAAAGTGAAAGTGTGCTTACTTGTTGCATTGAATAAGCGTAAGCAGAAAGTTCGCCACTCTATGTTGTTCTAAATTCTTTTGCTTTCTTTGCTATCAACAGCACTCACCAAGCTCGTATAACAGCACTATGATTGGAATTACCCCAAACCATCCCTTTAAGGCTATTAAATATATTGTCAATATGTGCAAGACTTCTGTAAACAAACCTTTTTCATCCGTGACATCTACTGTTTTTAGTTCAGAGTACACAATTTCAGTGGTTGGGTTCCCATCCTCTGTCAAAATTGAACATTGAATAATTTCTTATTAATGGTAACATATGGGCCTATGCAATGATTTGTTTCCAACACCGATACGCCTACATTTAACTTACCACTGCTGTTATTGACTCTCTGTTTGATCTGTTTCAGCTCAATTTGGGCATACGTTAAATCACTTGGATCTTCATCTGTGGGTAATACACATGATATTGAGTATGTTAAGCCTATAGGTCTTTCAACCATGAGGTGGAAATAACACAGTGAACAACATTACTTTGCTGCAATTTTGAGTTGTTGTTCAGCAAAATAAACCAGAAATCTCCTGTGTTAATTGCAGCGTTTCATTTAGGATTTTGAGAAACATAATTGACATTAATTTCACACTACAGCTTTGAGGTGTGCTCATCACACTGAACTAACAAGAGCACACAGAGTTGAATGTGCAAAGGACAAAAAAAATCATCATACCTTCTTCTCCATTTAGTACATCGACGACTGTGGCATACACATTTGTTGTGTCTGTAAGAGAGAATATGAGAAAGGCCTAGTTATGTGTGTGTGTGTGTGTGTGTGTGTGTGTGTGTGTGTGTGTGTGTGTGATTTTAAACGAAATATATTTGAAATATTTGTTATCTAATAAACTGACCGCTTTGCAGATGAGTATATCCCTGCTGATTGAGGCTTTGGTTTAAATCCTCACTGTTGGTCTGATCTGGAGGGGCACTAGAGGGAGACAAACACAGTACTTACAGAGGAACGTCATAAAGGCAACATATTGGGAAACAGGCCTTGCGTACTTACAGCAAACATGCTTACACACAGGTACAGTACTTACAGAGGAACGTCATAAAGGCAACATATTGGGAAACAGGCCCTGCGTACTTACAGTAAACATGCTTACACACAGGGGGCAGGCTAATAAATACAACTCACCAAGTCGTTGCATTGTTATTCACACCTGCAAAGAAATAACATTACACAAAATATTGATAATGTAAGGATGTGGCCAAAAAGACCCTACTTCTCACTGTAACTTGTGAGATATTGCTCCTTGCTTCTGCCTGTCC
>JASCQY010013800.1:7500-10354 GCA_030264315.1 Sardinella tawilis
GAAACCCTGTCTTTTCGTCCGTGCTGAATTATCTGTGGACATCAGCGGTAAGTAGTGAACTACATCGCAGAGCGCAGTGCCTATGTATGGAAACATTTGCATTTTAAAGAAACAATTAATTTACAATTCCACTGGAAGAATACTTCACCGTTGGTAGCCTCGTGTGATGAAATGCTTTTGATTTGGAAGATAAAGCAACGATACGTTTGGGTTTTTTCATCACCGGATTCCTTCATAAATAAGATATGAAAAATGTTGAGTGCACAGAGAGAATGAAATGCTTTTATTTTGACACATGGGCGCCACCTAGAGACCAACAAGGGGCCTGCACGTGGTCAGAGAAGAGTGCATAGTAGAGAAGAGTGCCAAAGTCTCTCCTTCTCTTCCCTCTCTCTCCTTCCCTCTCCTTCTCTCTCTCCCTTGAGCGTTGTGCTGTGAATAGGACTTCCAGTGTGTGTGTGTGTGTGTCAGAGTTCTGCTCATGTAGATGAAGGCTATCAATATAGAAATGAATAGATCTCTATTGTGTGTGTGTGCGTGCGTGTGTGTGCGTGCGCAGCCATGTCTAACCGAGGGCCAAGTTATGGGCTCAGCCGAGAGGTCCAGCAGAAGATCGACCAGAAGTACGATGCGGACCTGGAGGGGCGGCTGGTGGACTGGATCCTGGGTCAGCTGGGGGCCGGCGATGCCCAGGCGTCCGGAGTGGACCGACCATCGCCAGGGAAACAGAACTTCCAGGAGTGGCTGATGGACGGCATTGTGAGTTCCCCTTTGGGTGGGGTGTTGTCATGGAGACGGGCTCTAGTAGACAGGAGGAAAGGAGGGGTGTTTCCATGGTAACACAGCATGGAGGAATAAGGACTTCTTCAACTGTGGCACCAGGCACTTCATGTTATTGGGCACACAAACGCATAGATTACACTATCTATGATTGGGCACATGGATGGATGGATGGATAGATAGATACAGTTGGTAGATAGATAGATAGATAGGTAGATGGATAGATGAACAGATGGATAGATAGATAGATGGATGGATAGATAGATAGATAGATTGGTTACTATACTGTGTATCTATTGGGCACATACTGTATTTGCATCATGTAGAGCTGCACTACAGACAGACCCTTCAGACAGACAGCTCAGACAGACCCTTCAGACAGACAGCTCAGACAGACCCTTCAGACAGACAGCTCAGACATATTCCTTGATAAACTGGCTAATATCCGCTCTTAAAGCAACACTCCACCATTAGCTCCAAATTAGCATGTATCATTGAATCGGATTGGACCATTAGCATCTCGCCCGGTCTAATCCGCTTCAATGATAAATGCTAGCTTGGAGCTTAAAAAGGTATCGCCAGACTCAGAGAAGGACTGGATGAACAGGAGAAAGGTATGGCTCAATGCATTAACTCACGATGGAAAATGAACATATTTCCACAAATGGTGGAGTGTTGCTTTAATTTAGTGTGTTATCTGTGAGTTTGACCATGACCAACACTGGGTCGGGTGCCCAATCCAAAGATGATGGATATTCAGAGCAAGATACTCCATGGTAGTTCATGTCTATGGGAGTAAGTTGGGGTTCAGTGCTTGGCTGTTCATCAGATGATGATGATGTGCTGGATGAGCGACAGCGATGAGGTCATTCCTCCATAATGCTGCGTCATCTTCTTTAGGTCAGAAAGGGGTTTGCTTGAAAATGCCAACTCATGCTGTTGGAATAGTCAGCAGAGTTCTCTCTCTCTCTCTCTCTCTTTCTCTCACTGTAACGCACACACACACACACACACACACACAGACACATACCTGTCTGTCTTCCTCTTGGAGCTGTCTCTCTCTCTTTCTCTCTCTCTCTCTCTCTCTCTCTCTCAATCTCACACACAGGGACACACACACACACACTCTGGTGAAGCAGTGGTCTGATGTGCACTTTGGGTCACCGTGTCACACCTCAGGGCTGGATCAGGACATCATGGCACTTTGAGCCCTCACTCCCTCCATTCCTGGTGTGTGTGTGTGCGTCTCTGTGTGTGTGTTCATGCATCTGTGTGTGTGTGCATCTGTCTGCGTGTGCATCTGTCTGTCTGTGTGTGTGTGTGCGTCTGTCTGTGTATTCACCAGAAACTCTGGCTCTGGTTTGAAGTCTGCAGGCTGTGTTATGCTGCAGGCTGTGTATTGACCAGCAGCAGACGCACACCAGCTGGCCAGGCCCTCGTGTAAAGTCTGCCTGCACTGTAGCGCACGGCTCGGGTGGAGAACTAGAACCCGTGCAGGAGCCGCACGGAACACACACGCAGTGTCCGTGTTCTAATCTGGTAAGGTGCACTCGAAATGAAAACGGACCAGAAACCTGTCAGCATGGCGTACGCACTGTGAACGCACAAATTGGGGTGTGAATGTGGTGTTAGTGTGTGTAAGTGGGTGTGTGTGAGTGTGTGTGTGTGTGTGTGTTGTATTTGTGTGTTGTTTTAGCCAGCTTCACACTCCCCATAATGCTCACATATGGTACCATCTGTTCTCTCTGCCTCTCTCTCTCCCTCTCCTTCTCTCTCTCTCTCTCTCTCTCTCGCTGTCTCTCTCTCTCACTCTCTCTATCTCTCTCTCTGTCTCTCTGTTTCTCTTTGAGGATTAAGAATTAAAAAATACTCACCTCTCTCTCTGTCTCTCACACACACACACACACACACACAGAGAAAAGAGAGAGAAAGAGAGACGAGCAGACATGCGCACACACTGTATGCACTCCGTATTTATGCTTTACTCACTAGTATTCATGCTTTATGTGTTTATGCTTTATGTGTTTATGCTTTATGTGTTTATGCTTTATGTATTTATGCTTTATGTGTTTAT
>JASCQY010013892.1:0-10350 GCA_030264315.1 Sardinella tawilis
TTATTGTTTTCCATAACTGTGTTGCCTGTCGGGTTCCTCTACACGACACCCTGACTCCGCGTCCTAGGTTTGTTACACTGGTGGCAGCGGCGGGGATTTCCTTAACATAGTTGTTGTGAATCCAACCTAGGTATTGCGGCAAAAATGTCAGACGTAGAGGACGTGCCTAATGTTGCTAGGCGTGATGAGGTTAATGGTGCAAGTGGGGCAGGACGGCCTACCGCTCGGCCAGTGTTCATGCCTGAGACGTTTACCGGCATAGGCCGTGAGTGGACAGACTGGTCAGAACAATTCGAGCTGGCGGCAGAAGTAAATAATTGGGATGAACACTTAAAACTGAAATTTATGTCTCTCCTTTTGTCTGGGCGTGCTAGGGATATTTATAGTGGCTTGTCGGGTGATGCAAAAAATGACTATGCATTGTTAAAAGCAGCTATGGCTAGGTGTTTTGATCCCTGTGATAGCAGTGACTGGAGTCGGGCTACTTTTACAGACCGCCGTCGTATGCATAACGAGACGGCCAGGGAATTCGGTAGTGCCCTTCGCCGTCTTGCCACTAAAGCTTACCCTTTAGCTGATAACGCTACGCGAGACATGTTGGCTAGAGATCAGTTTCTCACACATTTTGCATCAGGTGATTTCCGTATTAGCCTGCGCAGGGCAAAGCCTAAGACTTTAGAAGATGCAATTGACCTTGCTTCTGAAATCGAGCTTCTTAAAAATCTGGAGCAAACCCATATGGTGTCGGATGCTAAAGTAAGGGGAGTGGTGGAGCATAAATCAAAAAGTGACGAACAAATGGCAGTAATGTTGGGGATGGTGGAAGAATTGAGGCAGGAAGTTAAGTCCCTACGTACTACAGTGAGTGGCATACAACAGTCCATGAAAAGTTCTACTTCAGGTCTGCTCTCCACAAAGCCTGGGCGAGATCAAAGTGGCCCACAAGGGCCTTTAAATAGGGTCAGGGGAACTGGGGAAACTGGTGGAGCTGGGGGTGGCTGTTGGGAGTGTGGATGTACCAGGCATATAAAACGTGATTGCCCATATTTACAGGGAAACTACAGGGGGCAGGTACCATAGGCCCACTGCCTGCCCCCAAACGAGTTGGTACTTATGCGGCCTCTGCAAGCAACCAGGGTGGTTCTGGATACATTGAAGCCAAAATAGGTGCGTCACGTTCTCTTGTATTAGTGGATAGTGGGGCTACCTTATCAGTTATACCAAAACAAGTTTGGCTTGATATCACTAAAGGTGGAACAGAACTGTCTAGTCATCATGGTGATGTTTCTGCTGCTAATGGTGGGTTGATGGGGATTGTGGGAAAATGGCAAACAGTCTGCCAGTTTGACTCATTGGCATTGATTGTTGAGTTTTTAGTAGCGGATGTGCCCTCTCAGGATATTCTTTTGGGATTTGATTTTTTGAATAAATATGGCGTGATGGTAGACTTTGGAAAAAAAGAGTGCCGTATTTTGGGTAAAATGTTTCCCCTGATTATCCCTGCAGATATGGATAAGCCCCGCCCAGTGATCGTCCTGGAAGACACTGTAATCCCCCCACGTAGTGAAGTAATCATTGCGGGCAAGGTGGATAATGCATTTCAGCCCAGCTGTGAGGGTATGTTGGAGCCATCAGACACACTGTCCAATCAGTGTGATGTAATGATTGCTCGGGTGGTGTGTAGAGTAGAAGGCGGAACACTGCCAATAAGAGTGATTAATGTGACTAAGGACACCCTTAATTTAAAGCAGGGTATGAGGCTGGGAACGTTACATACTGACATCGAGGTGGGGTGTAAGGCTGAACCTTTAGGTACAGGGGAGGAGGAGGACGTCCCAAATGAACCATGGTCTGTTGATAAGCTTGTTACCCATTTTGGGTTGTTGGACAAGAATTTAGCTCCATCTGATGTAACAGCTGTTCGTAACTTGTTACGGAAAAACATGTCTGTGTTTAGTGAGGGCGAAGGGGATCTCGGGAGAACTCACTTGACCTTGCACCAAATTGATACAGGTGATGCGATGCCGGTAAAGTTGCCCCCCCGTCGTGTTCCCCTCCATTTACAACAGGAGGTGTCTGACCATTTAAAACAAATGTTGTCAAATAATATAATTCAGCCTTCTTATAGCCCATGGGCGGCGCCAGTCGTTCTGGTGCGCAAGCGTGATGGTGGTCTCCGATTTTGCGTGGATTATCGGAAATTAAATGATGTCACCAGAAAAGATGCGTATCCACTGCCACGAATTGATGATGCACTTGACAGTCTGAATAAAGCATGCTGGTTTTCTACTCTTGATTTAGCTAGTGGTTACTGGCAAGTGGAGTTGGATCCCAGGGATAAACACAAGACGGCTTTTATCACACGGCAAGGCTTGTTTGAATTTAATGTGCTCAGTTTTGGTCTTTGCAATAGTCCTAGTACATTTCAGCGACTGATGGATCTGGTCTTAGCTGATCTTCAGTGGACCACCTGTCTGGTGTACTTAGACGATATTATTATTTTTGGCCGTACGTTTCATGAACATTTGGGCCGCTTGGATGAAGTTTTGACCAAACTACGCCAGGCGAATTTGAAAGTCAAACCTGCTAAGTGTAATTTATTTGCCACTGAGGTGCAGTACTTGGGGCATATAATTTCCTCACAGGGTGTAAAAGCAGATCCTGCCAAAGTGGAAGCCGTTCGCCAGTGGCCAGTGCCCACAACACAAACGGAGGTCAGGAGCTTTCTGGGTTTGGCCTCGTATTATCGGAGGTTTGTGAAGGGGTTTGCGGAGATTGCTCGCCCCCTACACCAGCTCACGGAGAAAGGCAGGCGCTTTAAATGGACTGAGTCATGCCAGGCAGCTTTTGAACAACTTAAGTTGAGTTTAATGTCAGCCCCTGTGCTTGGGTATCCTGATCCCTCCAAAACATTCATTTTAGACACCGATGCTAGTGATGCAGGAATTGGGGCCGTGTTGTCACAAGAGGAGGGGGGTTGTGAACATGTTATAGCCTATGCTAGTAGGGCTCTAACAAAGCAGGAAAGAAAATATGCAACGACAAAGAAGGAGCTGTTGAGTATGGTTTCTTTCATAAGACATTTCAAACATTATTTGCTGGGGAAGGAGTTTGTCCTGCGGACAGATCATAACTCCTTAAGGTGGCTACATAACTTTCAAGGGTTGGAGGGGCAGTTAGCTAGGTGGGTGGAGCAGCTGGCTAGCTTCCAGTATAAAATTGTTCACCGCCCGGGACGAGTACACTCCAATGCAGATGCCCTTTCCAGGTTGCCTGCGTACTGGCCGACTGCTGGAGCCTCTGAGCCAGTTCCGCAGACACAAGGGGTGTCTGTTATAGCTGCAGTGCAAAATGTGCCTTCTAGTATAACACCAGTATGGGAGGGGGATGAGTTGGCTATGGCTCAGCGGGCAGACGTTGAGCTGCAAAAGATAATTTCTTTAAAAACAGGGGGCGATGCTTGTTTGCAACCTCCCGATGATTTGCATAAGTATGCACCCGTGTGGTCCCAGATAGAAATGCAGGGTTCCCGATTGGTGAGAGTTCCTCCACCAAACTCTGATGCGGCAAACAAAGTCCAGGTGGTTATTCCTACTGTGATGGTGTCAAAAATTTTAAAACAGCTGCATAATGATAATACGGGTGGTCACTTGGGAATACAGAAATTGCAGGCAAAAGTCAAAGACCGTTTTTTTTGGCTTGGTTGGTTTGGTGATGTTATGCAGTGGTGTCGTGACTGTGTGGACTGTGGATCCCGCAAAGTTGCAGGAAAACAGTGGCGGGCCCCGCTCCAGTCTGTGGTGGCGTCAAGGCCATATGAGAGGGTGGCGTTGGACATCTTGGGACCCCTCCCTGAAACCCCCAGAGAAAACAAGTACATAATAGTTATCGGGGATTACTTCTCAAAGTGGACGGAGGCCTTTCCTTTGCCCAATCAGGAAGCCGAGACAGTGGCCAGGTTGTTGGTTGAACAGTGGGTCTGCCGCTTGGGTGCCCCCCGGGTAATCCATACGGATCAGGGCCGTAACTTTGAATCAAATCTATTTAAGGAGGTGTGCCGGTTGTTGAATATTCATAAAACCCGCACATCACCTTATCACCCTCAATCGGATGGAATGGTGGAACGGTTCAATAGAACACTGGCGTTCATGTTGTCATTCTTTGTAGATGATAATCAAGCTAACTGGGACACGCTTTTGCCATATGTGATGATGGCTTATAGAAGTAGTGTTCACTCCAGTACTGGGTTTACACCATACAAGGTTGTTTTTGGGCAAGAAATAGTGCTACCTGTGGATGTTATGCTTAACCTGGGTGATGGGGAAAAATTCTCTTCTGCTTCAGAGTATGTGGCCAGGTTATGGGAGACATTGTCTACAGTAGTAGATGCTGTGAAAGGACATCAGTTAAGAGCATCCGGGAAACAGAAGGAGGAATATGACTTCAGAGTACGCTTCCAGTATTATTCTGAAGGGGAATTGGTATGGGTCCGGGGGAAAGAACGGAAAAGGGGACTTTGTCCAAAATTTCAACAGAAGTTTAAGGGTCCATTTAAAGTCACAGAGAGAATCACAGAAGTTTTATATAGACTGGTGCCAGTAAAGGGGGGGGTAGAAACAGTGGTACATTTCAATCGACTTAAACCATGTTTTTCTTCTGTAACAGAGGTTACCAACCAAAGGGGTGCAGATGCAGCCGTGACAGCTGGTATCCTGCCTGATGAGATCCAGCCACAAACCTCGGCTTCTGTGGTGGGGCAGGAGGATGAGGTGGTAGTGGGCGGAGCCAGACCTGAGGTGCCCCCAGTTACATCTCGAGTGGGACCAAGCAGTGAGCCAGGATGCGGTGCTGTCGAAGGGGGTTTCCAAAGGTTAGGAGAGCAACCGGTTCCTGCACAAGATCCAGGTGTTCAGGAGGCTTCACACACTGGACCTATGCAAGTATCCACGAGTGGTTCGGCAAAGGCACGGGAGGCACAGCCAGGTGCATCATTGCCCCAGGACTCACGTCAAGGTCGACTAAGGAGGCCACCAGTATGGTCACGGGACTATGAAATGTGATTTTGACTCGGGACGAGTCTATTTGATGGGTGGGGAGAGTGTGATGAATGTTATTGTGTGAATGTGGGGCTATGTGTGGTTGATGTGTGGGGGGAGGGATCTGAGGGGGAAGCAGGTGATGCCAGTTAATTGAGTGCACCGGGGTTGATCAGTGCGAAGCAGCAGAAACGCTGGAACAGATTACTGATTGACTGCGCTTGAGGGAGAAAGTCATAAAAGAGGAGCACAGCGAAAGGGTGAGTGCTCTGGGAAGTTGTGTGTTGTCTTAGCCGCTGAGTTGCACTCAAGGTTGGGGGGTGGGTGCCGTTCGTAGACTGTTTAGGGCTGCCGGCGGCAAAGATAGCTTAGCGGGCTAAACTCGTAGATAAGGCCGTGGTATAGGTGTGCGTAGGCGATGCGACTTCCCAGCAAGGGGCTCTGCAGTTTGCTGCTCTGCGGAGGCCTCACGAGCGTCGGACTGGCATTACCCGTTTCCCTCTCGCCAACCAGTGCCCAAGCCTAGACCCAGGGGGAGGGTCTCGTCTCCCGGGAGAGTTAAGTTTTAATTTTTTCTTGTTGATGTGTGCGTGTGTGTGTGTGTAATGTAATTTTATGAGTGGAAGTATCACTTGACGGGCTGGGAGAGTTGTGACAAACTGTTCCGTAGTAGTCTACCTGCTTGCATCGTTTGTGTGACTTGACTTAGCATTGTGTGTGTGTGTAGTGCCCTATGGGGGAAGAGTATTTTTGCCTGAATTCTTGTGCGTAATAACTTTGGCCGTCACTGCTGCTTGTAGTGATGTCATGTTAGTAGCCTAGCCTATTGTGTATCTGGCTTTGTTTTTCATGGTGGTGTACTTGCTCAGGTTGTTACCATGGGTTTAGGACTTCATGAACCTGACCCTGTCCATCTTGTGTGCTAGCTGCATGAATTGTGTTAATCAATAAAGATTATTGTTTTTCTATAATTGTGCTGCCTGTCATAGGTTCCTCTACCCGACACCCTGACTCCACGTTCTCGGTTTGTTACAATATGAATATCTGCCCTGAACTCTTGCCAGCACAGAAACACACTTACTGATGCTCAACCCAACTCTTCTCTCCTCCATGTGTCCTCCACTGATGACCTGGCATATGTACACTTCTTCTCCATCACCTCCCACTCCATCATCACTTCCCCATCTGAAGCCCCTCAGCCTGAGGGACACGCCTCCTCTCTGCAGCTCCTGGGGGTCCACACTCACTCTGCCCTCATAGCCCCTCCCCTCCATCACATGACCGTCCTTATACAGGTAGATACAGTCTGTCTCCATAAACCACCTGATCTCCATGGCAACAGCACTGGTTTCAGGAGACAGGTGACAGGCCAGTGTGACATCATCACCATGACGACACTCCACAACACGATCAGGAATGACCAGTTTAAAACCTGTAGGGAAAACAGCAGTGTTAATGACACACAGGCTACAGTACACACACACACACATACAGTCTCTCTCTTACACACACACACACACACACACAGACACACACACACACACACACACACGACGAGTTTAAAACCTGTAGGGGGAAACAGCAGTGTTAATGACTAAATAGTGTTGACAGCAGTAATGACTCACTCCAATTCTAAAGTCCCTGCATTGGCTTCCTGTAAGCTATAGAATTGACTTTAAGACATTGCTGCTTGAGTTTAAATCACTAAATGGGACAGGACCTGGCTACCTATCTGACATGTTTCAGCAATACACACCACTGAGGTCTTTCAGGTCACAGGAGAAAAATTTGCTGGTCAGACCTGCAGTCAAAACAAGGTGTGGTGAAGCAGCTTTCAGCCACTACACAGTTCAGCTTTGGAACCAACTTCCTGATGACATCAGAAATGCTCCTACTTTTGATTAAGTACCAGTCACCAATATGGAGTCATTAAAGATGATGATGATGATGATGACACACACACACACACACACACACACAGTTCTATCTCAGAGGCCATACGATATCTCTTACCTCTGTCTGTGCCCCCAGCTGCCATTGTGTCTTCCTGAAACAGACAGATCAGTCAGCACCTTTACAGGTTAGTGACCAAGCTTCTCAACCAGACTATTGTCCTTGTCTGAGTTTACAAGCACAAGTTATAAAGCTTCTCAACCAGACTATTGTCCTTGTCTGAGTTTACAAGCACAAGTTATAAAGCTTCTCAACCAGACTATTGTCCTTGTCTGAGTTTACAAGCACAAGTTATTAAGCTTCTCAACCAGACTATTTTCCTTGTCTGAGTTTACAAGCACAAGTTATAAAGCTTCTCAACCAGACTATTGTCCTTGTCTGAGTTACAAGCACAAGTTATTAAGCTTCTCAACCAGACTATTTTCCTTGTCTGATTGGCTGAGTTTACATGCACAAGTTAGTGATCACTTAATAATCATAACATGTCAATCGAGATATTGGGGTTAGGATGCGTAGCATACAAGGCACCTATTTTAGGCTGCATCGTGCCAATTGCTTATTTAGCACATTCAAAACAACAGCTAGGGGTTGAGCCAAAGTGCCTCACAGGGTTGTGCTAAGGCATCTAACACCTCTGACCATGTTTGACCCCAAAACTCAGATCACCGACACACTCAGTCCACAGGTCTGTTGGTGCAATTTGTTGCTGTACTATTTGTCTGTGTCTGAAAGAGTCAGATTCAGGCAGCAGAGGAGTGGATCACTACACTACCAGCAGCCGTTTGGGTGAACCCCTTCCTTCCTCTCTCTATGTCTCTGAATCATCTTGAAACAGTCAAGCCAGCGACTGCACACATCAATCTGTAACGTTTATCTTTAAAGTCACTAACTCACACTGCAGTTTAGCCACTGTGGCTTTGCCTATGGAAATTGATTCATTAATTAATTGATAATAAGAGAAATGATGAACTGAGCTTAGTTATAATGTTAGATAAATTAGGCCAGACAAAAAGAGAGAAAAGTTTTGCGTACAAGTAGGCAGGTGTTACACATAAGACGACAGCATAATTTCACAATGCTGTGGCTGTCTGCACTGCATCACTCCCTATGTGTGAATAATAATACGAACATTTGGTGAAATTACCTGAGATGTGCGACTGGTGTTTGATTCGCCTGTTTAGACAATAAAATCCATCCGTCTTCTTCCTGAAACTCAGTGAGGTCGTGCTGCTGCTGGCTGCAGACTGAAAAAGGGGCACTCCATCCAGGGGCGGGGTTACAGCTGCACGTCACGTGACCTCTCATTCTCAGTTCTCATTGGTGAAGGTGGCCGCCCACCAAAGCCGACACAGGCAGGTTGCAGGCTACAGGCAAGCCTATGCTTTGCTCTGATGACTTGAGTTTTTTACAACGGGCCTTTTGATGGAAAACTGGCGCTTAATTTCACATCAAGGAATCAAGGAAGTTTATTTGACACATGCGTATGGTTACTGTTGTAAAAAAATGCAGTGAAATTATGAGTCCCTGGGAGTCCCTTGGCCTGTTGTGCATAAAGGGCCTGCAGAGAAGCAGCTGTGCTGAGAATCAGCCTCTGGGGGGCGCCAGCATACACCACTCAGGCAGAGGAAGAGTGTGCACACACACACACACACACACTCAGCAATATACAGTACAAAAGTTGCCACACACACACTCCCAACACCTCCCCTCCAAACAAGCACACACATACACACACACACACACACACACACACACACACACACACACACACACACAGACACACACCCACACACAAAGAGAAACAGAATCAGACAGATACAGGCATCTCAGATATTTATTGCAGTTAGTGGTTGTGTTTAATGTACACAGGCATCATAAACTACTACACAATCAACACACACACAAACACACACACACACACACACACACACACACACATACACTATTTGAAGCACATCCAAGGATAACAGAGGATTGGACCTGAAATTTCAAACGTTTTAGCTGCTCATGTATACATCAACACAAACAAAACATCACACACACTCTCCCTCTCTCTCTCTCTCTCTCACACACACACATGCGTATTCACATATAATCACATGTTGAATCTGCTGAAATCTAAGCCAGCTGTTATTGGACGTCTGATTGGGTATGGCTGGTCAATCAATCAATCAATCAATCAATCAATCAATCAATCACAAGTAATGTTACTGGTTAATGGCTTATATCAACTTGGTCTGTTAGATGTCAGGCTACATGTAGATGCTGCACCTTGACCAAGGCACCTGACCCCTCACTGCACCCCGGGCAGCCAATGGTGTGTGTGTGTGGGTCTGCGTGTGTCTGCGTGTGTGTGTGTGTGTGTGTGTGTGTACCTCCACAACACTGTATTGAACTACAGTGCTAAGTCAGGGTACCTAAGGCTTCAGATCCCCAGCTACATCCACAGCCAATCAGTGAGCAGAAATTGAGGGCAGGACTAATCATGTTGGTTTACAGTTCCATAAAAAAGTGCCCGCCCATCACCAAGTAAACGTAGCCAATCAACAGTGTGCAGACACTCGGGAGTGTGTCCACTAGGCAAGAAAAAAAAGCATTGGCACGTGTGTGTGTGTGTATGCGTGTGTGTGTGTTATATGGGTGTGTGTGTGCGTGTGTGTGTGTTATATCAGTGGTGTGTGTGTGTGTGTGTGTGTGTTATCAGTGGTGTGTGTGTGTGTGTGTTATGTCAGTGGTGTGTGTGTGTGTGTATGTGTGTGTGTGTGTGTGCTATATGAGTGGTGTGTGTGTGTGTGTGTGTGTGTGTGTGTATGTGTGTGTTATATCAGTGGTGTGTGTGTGTGTGTGTGTTATATCAGGTGTGTGTGTGTGTTATATCAGTGGTGTGTATGTGTGTGTGTGTGTGTGTGTGTGTTATATCAGCGGTGTCCCAGAGTTGAAGTCTGAGCCTTCATAATCCCTGTGCCCCCCCATCCCCCTGTCCTCTTCCTCCTCCTCCTCCTCCTCCTCCTCCTCCTCCACAGTGGTCACATGATCCTGCTCTGATCTGAGCATGCTCCTGCTTCCTCCTCCGTCTTCTTCCTGCTCCTGTTCCTGTTGGAGCCCCGCCTCTACACAGCTGATCAGGTCATGTGACTCACAGGGATTGGCCACTGTCTGCTGCACAGCCTCGTCTGAGGAAAACTGTGGAAGAGAGGACAGGGAAAGTGTGAACAAATGATTGTGTGTGTGTGTGTGTGTGTGTGTGTGTGTACGGAACAGAGAGGACAGAGACAGTCTGAGCAAATGAGAGTGTGTGTGTGTGTGTGTGTGTGTGTGTGTGTGTGTGTGTGTGTGCACAAGAGAAAACACAGAGACAGTC
>JASCQY010013936.1:7500-10349 GCA_030264315.1 Sardinella tawilis
AGATGTGTGTGTGTGTGTGTGTGTGTGTAATGAGGGGGAGGAGGGGAGGTTTGGTCTTAAGTTCGCTTCCTTCTTCTAAAAACTTCTACTTGAACCCGGGGGCTGCAGGCAGCGGCAGCAGCAGACAGAGAGAGAGAGCCTCAGCAGAGTGAAGTGCCACTCCTCCGTATTCCTGCCCCCATTCTGTCCTCACGAGACACGAGACGTCTCGCACGTGGGCGCACACACACACACACAAAAACTGCCCTCAGGAACTCACTCTCTCTCTCTCTCTCTCTCGCTCCCTCATAAAAGGGAATTTCTCTATGTTAGTTTATTTATTTATTTAATTATTTATCTATTGACTTATTTATTTCATTTTTTTGTTTCGTTATTTATTTATGGCTGTCCCCACTACTAAGTGGGTTGTGAAGTCATTACTTTTGTTCTCTTTCCACCGTAGAGAGAGAGAGAGAGAAAGTGAGGCCACGCATCCCTGATAAGAAGAGGAGCTCGAGGAGGGGGGGGGGGGAGCGGGCGGACACGTTTGTTATGAAACTCAGTGACAGGTGTTTATTCACAAAGTAACCAAAGAAGCTTGTGCGGTGTATCGACTCTGGCTGATGATCGCAGAGCAGCGCTCTGCTACTCACTTTTCAAGCAAAAGCAGAGAGAAAAATATTTATAAGGTGCACAGTCCCTCAAAAAAAAAAAAAAAAAAAAAAAAAAAAAAGATCACACTGTGTGTGAATGCTTTGGTTCCCGTCCATTAGATGCTCCTGTGTTGCTGTGTTCACTTTAGACGGCTCGCATTCACAGACTCGTCTCGTCCTTTCACTCAGAGCGAGGCCGTGCCTCTCAGCTTTTATCGTAGGGGAGCCTCGCTCGCTCGTTCTTCAGAACTTGTTGACAGCCTGGCGTGTTGCTAAGGCCTCGAGGGTGGTGGTGGCGGTGGTGGTGGATCAAGGCTGCGGCGGTAGCATTGGGAGTTATTTGTAGTTCTTCATCTTCATCAGTTATTTGTGGCTCTTCATCTTCATTCAACACGAGCCCCTCTGGCCTCTTCGGGAGGTCTGGTGTTAGTAAGTTACAGTAGTTAGACACTGATGCTGTGTGGAGTCTGAGGATGCGAGATGAAAAAGTGGGCGTAAAGTGGGAGTTAAGTCAGCTCAGATGCCCACATTTCCAGGCCCAATAAGCTGCATCACTAATTGGTACAGTGAGATGTTGAATTACACATATATATATATATATATATATATACTGTTTATACAGGTATTTAAAACTGTGGATAGGCTACATTACAAATTAAATGACATTAGTACATGACTCCAGACAAGACAACTTAAGCGACCCTGCAACTGAATAACACCAGTCTAGCTGAAATCTGTCTCTGTGTGACATTGTCCGTATAACTCAGTGCACTATGTAACGCAAAAACACAGGAACAAATTGTCCACCTGATGACTAATTTCAGACCTTCTTGTGAGGAAAAAAACAAAAAAACAAAAACACATACTTTACTTAGTCATTTCGGGTGTCATTTCAGACACCTCTAATATCATCAAGTGACAAACAGAAAGAATACAACTCTGCAGAATACAATACAACTGCACATTTTACTGAGCAGCGTGACCAGCAGCATCTCCATGTCGGACTGGTTTCAGACTGAACGACCTGGCTATAATATCATTTTAGTTAGCCATTTTTGCTGTGACCTCTGACAGTAGGGTAGGGAGCTAGTGGGCTATAAGGTGACTTGCTAAATGTCGTAAAACACGTTACATGCTTACAAACTCTTGGACACATCACAAAGGCTGCCCCTCAGAATTTGACCTCCACTAGTGAATTACAAGTCGAAGTACCGGTAACTGTGCTGATGCCGAGTTTAGTTTTTTTACTTAACGCTGGACGTCATCGGAGGTCCACTTTAATCACCAGAGCAAGGACGCCCCGGCTGTTCCGCCGTCTAGATTACAATCACGCGGTGGCCGATTCGTTGTTCCGCGGCACGCTTCAGAGCGACCTTCCGCAAGGCGTCAGATCCGCTCTCTCGATTTCAGCTTTTGAGTCTGTTACCTAAGACCTGTTTTTACGGCCTTTACATCTCTGAGCACCTGATCTGACCTGTCCTTGCCTGGTAACCCTCCGGTATTCTGCTATGACTGTTGTAGCCTCTGCTAAAAGTCTTCCTAAGCAGAGTTGTTTCAGCCTCTCCAACTCGATCAATATAATTGATCGATCTTTATCTGTTTGGCCTCCATGGCCACTACTTCTTCAAAAACTGCAACATATAAACCTGTGACTGAAGAGAGCCACAGCTGGCTAGTTTGTGTTTGTGTGTGTGTGTGTGTGTGTGTGTGTGTGTGTGTGTGTGTGTGTGTGTGTGTGTGTGTGTGTGAATCATGAACATATAGGCAGTGGTGCACTGCAAGACCTGGGCAATATTTTTATATTCTGCTGCTGTTGAAAGGTGCTCTGGGTGATGAACGCAGCGTAATTTCTATCAGTGTGTTTGTGTGGTATGAATAAATAAACAATCATTCACTTTAACATAAACACAACAGTACGGAGTCTCAGGCCTGGCCTTGAATAGGCCTTGAATAGGTTTTGGGTGTCTACTGTAAAGCCCTGTGTGTCTCCAGCATAGGACCTTGTAGATGCATGAAAATACTGAGAGTTTGTGGAGTTCAATTTGATGTATGCTCTCTGGGTGGGCCGCTTTTTTCTATCTTAAAGCTATGGGACTTTGGCATTTGTGTCACCCTAGCATTCTCCCTCTCTCCCTTTCTCTCTCCCTCTCTCTCTCTCTCTCTCTCTCTCTCTCTCTCTCCCTCTCTCTCTCTCTCTCTCTCTATCCCCTCTAACCC
>JASCQY010013954.1:0-10347 GCA_030264315.1 Sardinella tawilis
TGACATATGTCTTAACTCGTTATCATGTTACAATACACCCCAGGTCCATATCACACCGAACTTCTCCTTTAAATGAACCAGCAGTGTCTCATTGTTCTACAATTGCCACACACAATTGACAGGGAAGAGACTGTCTTGAACAAATTCTAATTTAACCTTGAGTGGTGTAAAACAATGACTGGGCTTACATGCACTTTAGTATCCCTTGACCCAGTGTTGATAATATTCGGGATACAGTGTCTAAATGCGCACAAAATTGGCACTTCATATCCAATATTTTTTGTGATACATAAGTCTCTGATGCAACACAATGAACTGTCACTGTGTGACTGCATGAGTCTTGTCCAGTGCCTGCACAGACTTAGAGGAGAAGCTGTCTATTCAACTAAGGAAAACTTACATGAATAGATAGGCAGTGCTGAGCAAATGTCAGTGTTTTTTCGACACCTGTTACTGTTGCGAAAAAAGGTTTAAAATCAGTCACTGTGCTTTTGAACTAAGACACACACACACAAACACACACACACACACACATATATATATATATACACACAGAGACACACTTAGCAAACAGAAAAAAATCAATTACAATATTTTTTCTTAATCCCTGGAGATGTTGATGGAAAAAAATCTCCACTCAGTGCCTGTTTTTCCACCACAACCCAATGAATGAAACAATGGTACAGTTGGAGACATACTGAACACAATGGATTTACACTTCGATTTTTACTTTCATGCAGAAGAATAAGTTTGATTTTAATTATCCCCACAACAAGATGACTGATTGTTAATTTTCTCTTCTCTCTTTCCCGACCTCTTGTTGAATTTGTGTCGTTGTCTAGGTAGCACAAAGGAGAGGATTCTGTGCCAGTAACTCCAGCAGAGATGAATCAGAAAGGACCCAGAGTGAAGCTGCATCTACAGGTCATGAGACTCAGCATGGAGCTGCACAGGAGAACTCTTGTGAACTTTCACCGATGAGTTCAGATAGGTATGTTGCAAAAAAATTATTGCTCATTTCTCAAACTTGACAAGTGATCTGTTCCTCCCTTGCTCCTCAAAAGTACCCAAATATGTGGGGTCAGGTATCACAGGCATTCACACTCCATAAAACAGTTACTATATAATACACAGTGTTAGTTTGCAGAATGTGAATGCCTATATATGGCAGCTACTTACCAAACACTGTGTATTACTTTTCATCAGTAGTGTGCAGTATGTAAGGAATAATAAACGACACAGCATGCATATATTGGAAAATGTTGCGTGTTCGAAGTGGTGATAAGTTTGATAACACTTTGATAAGTGCAATATTTTCCAAAATATGCACGGCGTGCTGTTGAAACAGTGGTGCTTTTGGAGACATACTGTAATAGGGCTGTGCAATTAATCGAATTTTGATCAAGATTTCGATTTTTGGTTGAAATGAGCTCCAAACTGCTATAATTGAGTTGAATCGATTTATTTGGCTTTTTTCATTGTATGGTATGCTGAGAGATTTTGAGAGTGCATGCATACTGTTCATGTGGCAGAGCGCAGTGTCTGTCAAGGATTCCGGCTTATTCTGTTAAGAATGACCTGAATGACACTGACACTTTTTTGACTCTCTCATTATATCATGTGTTTTTTCTGAGGTTATAATAGCCTATAATATGTCATGGTGCTGTTTAGTTTAGCAGAGTCTGTAAGATGCGTTGGTTAACGAGTGTGGCAACTTCGGAGCAGCTGTGTTTTCTGTATGCGCGCACTTAACAGAGTGCTGACTGTGTCTAAATGTTGTTACACAAGTGTATGCTGTATTATTACCTCCTGTTGATCTTCCGGGGATCGAACAAGAAGCGAAAGTCTTTTCTGTGCTTGGGTGTGCTTCTGATGAAAGTTTCTTAATTTGTTATTGCCTGTATTTAGAGCTGTTATTCCATAAACATGTGGATACCGTGTAGTAATCTGTTGTGCGAATGCTATGTATGGGATAAAATATTGTTTAATAGAGTTGCTTGTTTAGGCTATTTAGCCTACTCTCTGTTTTTGCTCAGTTGCTTGTTTATTTGATTATTTCAGAAAACTTACAATACAAAAAAGTATCATCAGTGTAATTTTTGTGGGGATATCTACTTGTTAAAATTTGGATCCTATTCACCCTTAAAAATACTCGCCATAGACTTATAATGGGGCATAAAGGTTGTACAACAACCTTTTACAGCAGCCCATGACTGATTTCCCTAAAAAAGAATTAGAATTATTATTATTATTATAAACAGGCCATAGAATCATTAATTGATTTAGCCAGGAACTAAGGGATTGAAACTGTAAACTGTGTAACTAAACAGTTCATAAAGTCATTAACTGGGTCCACCAGGAACTGAGTGGGAGCGGCGATATGTGACACTCCAGGAAGGACATAGGGTCACATCCATCAGAAGGGACAAGGGGATATAAAAGAGAATCTCAGTCCGTGAGAAGTTAGACTTGTTTGGGTAATACACCTCAAGCAGGCTGTGTGTCTTTAAGCATTCCCCCGGTATCATGAATAAACTGCAGTGAGCCACCTACTTGCCTGCGCAGAATAATTTTTGACCACACAGACATTAACCACCTTCTTGGAATTACCCCCCAGATCTGATCTGCCCACTTGTTCTGTTATTTTCCTTAACTGCAGGAGCAGGGAGACTGTGGTGGTGATGATGGAGGTCATGAAGGATTCGGAGGCATAAGCTGGAACATTCCAGAAGGAACTTGAGAACAGCTGCTGGGGTTAATGTTTTGGGGATGGGGCACATGGGAAAGAAGGGGTGGGGTTGGGGGAAGGGGGGGGGGGGTGCAATGCGAGTGGAATGTACTCCAGAGTTACCTCAAAAGCATCATCTTTCAACAGAACATTAACACTCCTGAAAGGGGAGGACGTTGTGATAAGAGACTGCCATGCTGGCCATGGAAAGACTCCCCTCAGAACATTTCAGCCTGCCTGTCTTCTTTTCCTGTTTTTTTCTTTTCTTTCTGCACCACTGTGACTCAATGCGTGGCCCTTCGGACAAACAAGAAGAGGGCATGGAGGGAGACTCCCATTTTTTTCCACCTGCTCTGGAAGTGGGTATCATGCGTATGAGTGTTTGTGTGTGTGATGTGTGTGTTTGTGTGTGTGTGTGTGTGTACACAATGATTATATATGTATACAATGTATATGCATAGTTATTGGCATACCTTGTAAAGTTGACTAAAAACATATAATTTCATCTATTTGCAATTTACCTGAATATCACATTTGAAAGCCTGGATGGCAAAAATGAACAAATTTATTATAAGAATGCAATACAGTATAATAAATAAGTATGTGCCACCTGCATTTACAGTAGTACACCACAAAGCCAATATTGCCAATATTATCATTGTTAGCCTTCTTCTTTAACATGCCATTAAGTTGGAGAACACAGGAAATGGATTGAAGATCAATATACAAGTGAGTAAGTGAATGACTGAAAACGAATTGGAATTTGATTGGCTAAGCAGAGTTTCTTATTGAATGAAACGAATGATATGAAACGGTGTTACCTGAATGGAATTAGTGCAAAATAGCATAGTGATGTGTTCAAGCTGCTAACGTTAGCAGCTACATTAGTGAGCTACATTAGTAACTTTCCCACATTGCTATGCTATTTTGCTGCCTCGCTAAAAAAAACTGCTATAATTCTGTTCAGGTAGCACTGTTTCATTTCATTTTTTGACAGCTAATAGTACTCGACCACCACTACTGCAATGTACTGTAGGTTGGGATGTGCCGGTGTTCCCCTTTAAAGGCATACTATGCAACGTTTTTAGGTTAATTTATCAGATTGGTAGGTGCTATAGATGGCTCATCATGGGGTGAATGAAGGCTATTTTGCTGGCCTCTATAGTTTCCTTGTGCCATTAGAATAGTTGCAGTGGATTCGGCTCTAGCAAAATGAAACCTAACCAGAATGAAGCTGAAATCGCCTTGATTACCTTAAAATGATGGTTCAGAGTAATTCAAATCATAGCGCTGTTGATAGCAAGGACAGCAAAAGAATTTAGAACAATATAGACTAAACAGGCTGCGTATTCTTATTCAATGGAACAAGTAAGCTCACTTTCACTTTAGTGTGTTCCATTTAGTTAGCGCAAGTTTTTTTTTTTTTTCATACTGAAGTTAGCGCAAGTTGCTGGTTCGCTATTTGGTTTATGTTGTTCCAGATTCTTTCGCTTTCCTTGCTTTTGACAGCACTCACCAAGCTCATACAGTATAACAGCGCTATGATTGGATTTACTTCGAACCATCACTTTAATAGTCAACATTAATAGTCAACCACCAAAATGACCATCGCTGGATTATGCTTTGTTTTGCAGAGTAATCCACATGCATTGGTGCGAATGTACAATCTTGTTGGTAGTTTTTTTTTTTTTTTAAATCGCCACCTGGGGGGAGCTTGGGAGGTAAAAAAATCACAGGTTTGCATAGTATGCCTTTAACTCTTGCCTCAATCATGGTTCCTCCGCTGTTTTGGTATAACAAGATGGTGGCCAGAGTAGTGAGGAGCAATCAGGTAAAACATGTTTCTCACATTGAAAGTTGAATTTACTCAAAGCAAACAATACAAGGTCTGTTATTTTTTTGCTGTCCTCAATTCAAAAAGGGGCACAGCAAACTCTATTCAGGATGGAGAACACTGCAAAATGTATCCAATTATTGATGGGATGAGTCCTTCAACTGGAAAATAAAATTATACACAACATTGTACCTCTGCCTTTTTATTTTATATTTTTTAATCAAAACTAATGGGGGGGGGGGCAAAATCCCCCTTTATGCAGACTAAAGTCGAGCTCTCATATGCTAATACAAAAGATCGGTTTATATTGTGACGTGGCAATTTATGCAGACCGGAACTATTCACGTTTGATCCCGTTAATGTACTGTGTTGCTCTATATCCCATGATCTTTGCTTATGGTGAAGGCAGGGGTGGAATGATTGTGTGCTGAATGTGTGTGGAGTTTGAGTGGTAAGGTGCAAGTGTGTGTGTGTTGGGGGGTGGGGGGGGGGGCGGTGGATTACTGTTTATACATTGGGTTGGACATTGGTGTTGTCTATGTGGGAGGGTGACTTCCTATGACGATGATAATCTATGACACATTGACACAATGTTTGTTGCCAGAAGTCTCAGTCTTACAGTAGCTCTGTTTGACCACAGAACATTATTCCAGGCAAAGCTTCAATGCCATTTAACAACATTATTACACACATTATTAATCGTCAAGACAGGCTTTTTTCATTATACCCAGTGATGTCATCATATGTAGTTTGAATTCAGTGTTCAAGCAGTGTCACTTCTGCTTTATTTTTTTCTTTTCTTTACTCTCTTCACTGTGCACAGGAGCAAGACACCCTCATGCAGGCAAGTATGTCGGTTACCACAGAACGTCATTTCCAAATGGTGCATTTTTAGTCATATTCTCTTGACTTTCTTTTGTTGAAAACTGACAAGGGCTATTGACCTCTGTGTCATGTTGTTCTTATACTGTAGTGGACCATGACATCATGAAATACTATATGAATGTGCCAAGACACAGGTTAACTATTCATTTATGTTTTATACATAATATATGCCAATAATTGTATAATTGTTTAGATCAATGGATTTTTCTTAAATTCGTCTTAAATAAAATATGTATCCATAGGTCTAAGCTATATTATTCCTCTTTTTAGGCATCATTACCAGGAATGACTAATTGTGGAGGGTGCTTTACATGTCTATATGTCATGACATATCTGTGTGTGTGTGTGTGTGTGTATTGGTGTGTAGCCATGTTTCGTGGGAAGGAGGCATCCGTTTGGTGGCTCGCCTCAACCACTGCTGAAAGTCAGTAGCCGTCGTCTGCCGTCCCCTGCAGGCTGGTGCTAATGAAAGGCTTTTTGTAAACAGCTTCTGTCCTGGAGCTCCACCATCAGTTTATGATCCTGTTCTGTGTCATCGAAAGACAGAGGGGGTGAGACAGACAGAGAAATCCCCCAGAATGATCTGTGACGGGGCCAGAACAGTGTCTGCTTGTCCAGAATTGTATCGCGGCAGGATGCAATCACGAACATAGCCCACTGATGTTTTTCAGCACATTCCAGATTTTTTAGATTCCTCTTGTTTCTACACCCTTACCATTACAGCATTGTAAAGCAACACTGCAACAATTTGCCAACTTTCTAAGATATGTTTTTATCAGGTTTTGGAATTGTTTGTAAGGGCTATGCACTAGTTTATCATAAAATGAGAAATAACAATTCCTTTAATAAGAAATCTTTTAATAAGAAAAAAAAATCAAACTCGACAGATGAGGTTATTGGCAAAGGCAACATGAGTTGTTGGTCTATCAAAGAGTGGGTCCATCCTCGCCTACTGAAAACTGGCAAACAGGAAGTGGCGTATTGACATAAAACCTCTTAGGACCATTTCTCGGACTTAACTACATTCCATGGCAACTTCCAGCCTGCCTTTTGCTTGGCCACCACATATTAATCATCAAATTCCTTTGTTAAGTGCGATAAGTGACAGTCAGAACACATGTAGCCTAAATGCCAAAAAATTGCTAAATGTTGCTTTAATGGTGTGTGTGTGTGTGTGTGAGAGAGAGAGAGAGAGAGAGACAGAATGTTGGAATCATTGTAAGCCCACATTATATGCCCTATACAATGCATTGTTTTAGTTTTTGGAAATCAGCATCTTGTTATCAATTGTCATCTTTAAAAGCTTTGAGGTAAAAAGTCTCAAATTTGTGGATGTTGTTATAAAGTCTTATAAATGGAATAATAATGATAATTTTTATTTGCATCTAGCATTTTCTAAATTCCATGTACACGGTCCTTCTCAGATGCAGCAACATAAAAATAATTTTAAAATGTTGTGTCGATTGCCTCAGGCAGTTTTCTCTGGAGCTCCTGCACGGTAACGGAAATACTCTGTCACCTTCAGTCCTCTGGTGGGCCTCTGGAAGGAAAGACAAGCTGACCACTGCCAAAATATACAGTACTATGTAGCTGTATCTGGGGAGAGAACATGAAGAGGCTTAAACCAGACAGTTTAAAAGTATAAGACATGTCATTTAAAATGTCCTCTATAGAAATGTATGCAGCATTTCTCAACAGAAGATGTTAGGACACTGGATGACCTGATTAGAAGACCAAGGTCGTTGATATGTAAATGTAGCCGAGGTTCTAGGCCTATGAATCATTGGTTGCATAAATCAGGGGATTGTTTAAATTAGGGGATTAGAGAGAGTATAGGAGCAGTCTGTGACGCTTTTGTATACTTGCTACCTTCCCAAGTCATGGTGCGGCACCAACGGATGGCAATAACACCGGAGCAGGCTTCATAGAGGGGCTTCATAGAGGGCGAAAGTGCAGAAGTTGAATCAAGTGCAGAATAACACATTGTATGGTGAGGCTGGTGTTGTTCTCTGAAGAGCTGGGTCTTCAAGAGCTTCTTGAAGAGAGACAGAGATGACCCTGCTCTGGAAGCGCTTTGCTATGTTGCCTCACCAGCATGAAATGATGAACAGTCTGGATTGTCTTGTGCAAGGACTTTTTTGTGCACAATATATTAAGTCACATGAATTTTTAAAACAATAACATCCTCTGCTAATACTCTCTACAACCTAATGGATTGTATGAGGATACACACCCTAGATCAATGGGTCCACAGAGATATGAATTAATGCAGTGTGCAAGCCTGACATCATTTATCATACAGAGCCAATGATGCACTTGTCACACACACACACACACACACACACACACAAATGCACTGAAACAACAGATTCACACAAAACGCACACCCTAGATCTCATACAGCTCACCAGAGGCCAATGAGCAATAGGGCTCATGTGTAAATCTCCAACGAGCTCACAACAAAGAATCACATGGGAAAAGGCGCTGGGCAATGACTAAAAAACACGTTCCAGTGAATCATACTGTAGCCTTTGATAGATCTCTCTCCCTCACTCTCTCTCTCTCTTTCTCTCTCCTCTTTCATTCACTCCCTCCCTCTCTCTCTCCTTTAATGTGATGCCATCTACGGATCCATTGTTTCCCAGCATGACAGGCCAGTCTGACATTTATGGCCGAAGATGCTGTGGGCAGGCCATCGTCAAACCGCAGAGCAACCTAAACAATGAGGTCTCAGAGGCTGCGAAACATGGTAGGCTTTATGGGGGACATCTCCTCATCCGTCATGGTTTAGACCTCACCATGACACACACAATACACACACACAACACACACACACACACACACACACTCACACACGCACACACACACAGAAACATGGATACATGGCAGATATGAGCACTGGTCTCCATAACACATATGCCATGACATAGTCACAAACAGTACAGAGCAACTTAAACACACACACACATACACACACTCTCCTTCTCTCTCTCTCACACACACATCGACCCCGCAGAGCTGAGGTGAACCCATGTCTGCTGAGTCACAAAAGTAATGCTTGTTGGCTGGGGGCCTCTTTGTGATCCACTGGACGTGCTTCTCTGTCTTACTCACAGTGTCAACTGACATCCCCCATTACCTCAATGTTATACAACTATCTGGAGATCACAAGAATGTTGGACCAGTTATTCAGAGTTGCAAATACTGTATCTGGTGAAGGGCCTTGCTGTTGGAAGGCAATGGATCTCTGGGGGGGGGTGGCTGTGACAAAAGTAAAATAACAGAAACAGCTTGACAGTTTGAGTTTCACAAAGGCTACTTTACATGAAGATTGAAGGAATGCTTTATGTTGGAGCAACTACAGTGTATCCGGATCCGGAATAATCATCTTTAATTGGTGAGGGATCCCCACCCACAGCAGGATTTACTTGTACTGTAACCTGTCCAAAGACAATGCTGTATTTGTATATCTTGAACCCTGTGTTTTTGTACAGTGAAATGACTCGTCTTGTACAGAGACCTCCACAAGTAATCCTACATATCATACATACAACAATCCAGCCTTGAGAATAGAAACAATTTTATTCTGAGAAAGGACAGTGCATCATAAAGAAATGAATATCGAAGGAGAACATCTGATGTGAATCAGTCAAAAGCTTTGTTGATAAAGGTCACTGAGTGCTGTCTGTTGGGAAAAGAATCAGAAAATTTGATACAACATAGACTGAATAGTGAACCAGCAGATGACATTAACTGAATGGGGCATATTGAATTGAACTGAAACTTAGTTTCTTTGCCTTATTTGGTTAGTGTTGTGCTGCTGGATTTCAAACATTATGCTAGGAAAAGTCCCAACAGCATTTAACAGCTCCGGTCTCCAGTTAAATGTGTGATTAAATCCAAAAAAGCTTTTTGTCCTGGTATATTTTCCATAATCCACACACATGCAGGTCACTTAGTTTTGTGACCCCAGATGATGTCTTTTTCACTGTGTGTTATCCAGTCTGGTTTATCTCATGGCTTGGTCAGATTACACAATATCAGATCGATTTTGCTCCGAATTTGTCACGACTGGCTCATTTACAGCATTGTGTACAATTTTGATTGTAATGTCGTAATGACTTGCGATTTGTCATCTGCAACATTTTGCCTATTTGTATGCATGAATTCAAAAGAAATCTCACTACTTTTCCAGGTTAGGTTTTTTGTCTTTCAAGATTTTTTTTTTTTTTCGAGTAATCTCACCCCGCCATTAGACATCAGATAGTTGGTATTTCCTTGTTGTTTGAATATGGATGGAAAATGATTCGGCTACATGTATTATTTTTAACATGTAGCCTATGTGAGGGACTGAGTGAATGAGTGACTATGTTCATATGAGTCTGTGTGTGAGAGAGAGCTGGGAGAGAGACAGAGAGAGAGAGAGAGAGCGAGAGCGAGAGAGAGAGAGAGAGAGAGAGAGAGAGAGAGAGAGAGAGAGAGAGAGAGATCCTCAAAAGAGAATTATATGTTCAATGATGAACATTATATTCAATGATGTTGCTGAAAGGAATCTGAGTCATGGTACTGCAGATCATCATAAACATGCTGATTGTACTGCCCTTGCTCTTGCTCATGGTAATCTTGCTGATGGTTATCTTGTTGCTGGTAATCTTGTTGATGGTACTGTTGTTGGTCATAATCTGGATTACAGTTTTGGTACGTATCCTCTGCGGTGGGGTCCACTTCCATGGAGCCAATCAGAGATCTGGCATCCTTCAGCCTCATTTTACGACCAAGATTTTGGTATATAAGCACTGCAAAGGAAAACTGAAAGATCTGTCAGTGTGTGTGTGTGTGTGTGTGTGTGTGTGAGAGAGAGAGAGAGAGAGAGAGAGAGAGAGAGAGAGAGAGAGAGAGA
>JASCQY010013964.1:0-10347 GCA_030264315.1 Sardinella tawilis
GTGTGTGTGTGTGTGTGTGTGTGTGTGTGTGTGTGTGTGTGTGTGTGTGTGTGTGTGTGTGTGTGTGTGTGCGTATGCATGTGTGTGAAGGTCACGTATGGCACAGACATGCCAGTAGCAAAGAGAGAGAGAAAGAGGGGGAGGAATGAGGGAGAGAGAAGGAAAGCGACAGAAAGGTTAGGGGACAGAGTGAGAGAGAGGAGAGGAGAGAGATGTTTTTGGCCAAGACTATTTTAAAGATTTTTATTTGAAATTGATGGAGTACAAGGTCAGGGGGAAGAACCAATGGACCTTACGCTCTTGGCACATCCTTGCCATTCCTTTGTGTCCATTCCTGTGCACTGAGCACATATTCCAACACAAACAACAGAACCTTTTTTATCTAAGTGATTCTTACCGGAAGAATCTGGATCAGTTCAAATGAAAGCGCATGCAAACAGTCAGTCACTTGTGCAAACAATCAGTCAGAGAAATATGTAGGGGAGAGAATGTCCGAGCTCTTCATGCTGCTTTGCCTTTCTGTTTGTCTGCCGGTCTCACTGGGTTACTGTCACGTCTCTGCCCTGGATGCAGATTGCGGAGACATACGCCTTCTTGCCCAGAGAGGCTGTGACCCGTTTCCTGATGAGCTGTGGAGAGTGCCAGAAGAGGATGCACATCAACCCGAGCACCGCAGAGTTCAAAGGTCAGAGCCCCACACGGACCCACACGGCATTCACTACATATGTACAGCTCTCACTTCACAACACACACACACACACATTTGTCCAGCAGACCTGCAACCACCGAGGGTGATTATATCATCATGCTTGCAGTAATGCATGAAAAGCACATTAATCAGGCTACAATCTCTAACATTGCCGTGTGTAATATTATGGTTTGTAATGTAACCCTTTGTTATATTGTTCTTCTTCAATCTGACTTTGCATTGTACACAGTCAGTATCCCATGAGCAGCTAAGATAGAGTTTTGATGAAAGAGACATTCCAAAGAATGTCCTTGCTCTCCGTTATCAAGGAGTGGCTGCATGACTTGCGGTGTGGCTGTGATGCAGTACATTTTTGGACTTCCTTTCAGCTCTGTAGACCAGGGAGGAAGTGAAAGTGGAGCCTCATGTCCGGGAGTGTGACTGCGAGAAGATTAGAGAGAAACATCAAGGCTTCCAAATACTAAATAACAGACAGGCGTGTTGCCTTTGCAAAGCACTCTTACCCGTCTACAGCGGCATACGAGGGTCCATCTGTGAAGTGTTCATTTACTGGTCCATTAATTAAGTTAATACCGGATTTTTAGAGAGGGCTAGTTTCTTGGTAACTTGGTTGCTTGGTAACAAAATAATAAAACATTGTAAATAGGCGAAATGTAGTCACAAAAAAATTATGAAAATAATAATAATTAATTTAGGCTAAACTGATGAAAGTTATTGTAGATCCATTGTGTATTCTGGACCAGTGGATTGCAGAGCCTTTCTGTCAACTGCTCAGCCACACCAGTAGAGGGGTGTCAAGACAACGGCTCTCTGAAGCAGCTGTCACGAGCATGCTGAATCACTGTACTGTCAGGAATGATGGCCTGGTAAAATTATGGTCTATACTTTACAGCCTCCGGTAGCGACTGAAATATACCACCAATACAAATAGAATGTACAGTAGAGATGGATTAAAATATTGCATCGGCCAATTTGTGCTTGTGATTTCAATTAGTCGATTTCAGCAATGCTTTTTTTTTTTTTTTAAGTTAGCCGTATTTCCAACAATGGAGCTTACTGTGATAGAATCTGGATAATGCGGTGAATAATTGAAATTGGCTGAAAAAGGCATTAGAGGGAATTGGGACTTAGCAACCAAGCTGACTCCTGAAACAAGCCTGTTGAAATTATATTGATTTATTCCATGGGCATGCCTTCCTCTTCTTAGATAAAGGTGCTCTGTTGCTCTGTTTTGATGAATAAATTATGTGCAGGGGTTTCCTTCTTTAAAATCAAAATTCTCTGCACATGCCTGTCAAAAAATATGATTTAGTTATCAAGACAAAAACATATTTTTTAGCATATAGAGATCTAACCTCTATTCTTTGACCAGTGCTGCAATGAGAAGAAACACTTGTGGTATTAGTTTGCATTCTTTGCCTTTACAGAAAATGACCGCCCCTCTTCGCTGGTCCCAGACCTCATCGATTACAACATGCCTCTTACTGCCACCTACCTGAAGCAGATGAAACTGCAGTGCATGAATGCCAACGAACAGGTAAGCGAGCCGAGCAGGCTGCCACTCTCCTGTTCCACGTGTCTCTGTCTCTGTCTGTGGGGGACAACATGGCCTGGAGCTTTAGTGTTCTGAGAACACTGTACATGGTGATGTGCATCAGACGCACCAAAGAAAATATAAAACACACACACACACACACACACATACTCACACACTCACACACACACACACACACACGCTGTGCTGTAGTGAAGAATGGCTTTGCTGCCCATGAATATTTTATGGTGGTGGTTTGGTGGAGCTTTCCATGCTTGTTGGTTTTTCACAGATCTGATTCTATAAAACAATTCAGTGTGATGTGATGATGATGATGATGATGAGGAGGAGGAGGAGGAGGAGAGGAAGAGGTCCCAGATAAAAGAATGCAAGACTAGATACTGCTGAATTCTCTGCAGATGAAAATACTCTTTGACAATGGAGTGCAGTAGGCTACAATAGTTATTGTGTGTATTTTATTTCAGTCTCTCAGGTTACAGACTATTTTATCTTATTTTGTCAGGTTATTAATGATAAAAGACATAATGATGCTCAAAACCATGTTACTTTTGAAGAACCTCAGAAAAAAATCTAAATTGCATTACTGTTGTTGGTCTTGAAAGGAAATGGCAAAGTGCATTTTAGTTCCCTGAGATTAAATTTTTAGATTGTGAGCTTCATTATCTCAGATTGCACAAAATATCATTAATTGACAATGAAGATTGAAAGAAGTGTTAGTTTCAGTCAACCCTGACTGGCATTGCAAGTTGTAGTCACGGGTTCATCTTGTTAAAGTGTATTAGATTTTAGACTGTTTATATACACATTGATGTGATTTTGTTGACATGACTTTGATTAAACTTTAAAGGAGAAGTTCGGTGTGAATCAATCCATAGCCCTGTTGTTCAAGGTCACTGAATGCTGTTTATAGGAAAGTGAATGAAAAAAATGTGATACAACACAGGCTGAATAATTAACCGGGCAACTAACACTAAGTAAATGGGGCATAGTGTCTCTTACTTTCAGTTTCATTTCACTATGCCCCATTCGGTTAACAATTGCTATTGGTTTATAAAAAGTTATTGGTTTATAACTCTGCCTATGTTGCATCAATTTTTTTTTTGTTCTTTTTGCTACCGACACCATTCAGTGACCTCTAGCAACAGGGATATGGATTGATTCACACCAAACTTCTCCTTTAATGAAAGAACTGGTCCACACAGAATATTCATACATCTTACAGCCCTCTGTTTGCCTATAGACTGTGCAAAGCAACAGATTTCACCACAGCAAAATCCCATAATTTAGGCTTCAGTATGTACATAATCACAGTATAGTACAGTAGTTTGTGAAAGATTTCCTGTTCTTCTCTTACCAAACTGAGAAGTTTGCTGTTCTCGTCTTACCTACACATACATTCTGAACATTCTATATGGTATCTATAAGGTTGGAACGATACAGTGTGTTGAGAGGAAGGTAGATGGGTTGCCCCAGCAACAGTTACTACCTGAAATAGCAACTAATATATACTGAAGGTGGCTGTAGATCAGCCTTGTTAAGTAACGGAAGGGCTACTGAAGTGTTGAGGGGGATGGCAATCTTCTTGCACATTCTGTGGCTCAGTAGGAACCCACGGCCTATATTCTTATCCTTTACATGTTGGTAGTCCCGGATGCATTGATAAGTTCTCTTCTCTCACGTTGGTCTAGTCACTTGATAGCCGACAGACAGAAATTAGAATTTAATGTGCAGAGGCCAAGGTGACGAATAATTTTAATGCACTAGTAGGCCTAATGCAAATAATAAGGCCAGTAGTACTGTGGCGTAGCACTGGGAAAGGGACTGTTCCTTGTAGGGTCACTAGAGAGCAGCATTTGCCTGCGAGTCCAATTTTTGTTATCCCACAGTTTCACATCAGGCATAAACAGCTTTGTGTGGTAATAGTAGGCCTGCATGCAGGCTGTTCAAACAGAATGAGAAGGGTTAAAAAGCAAAGATTGCATATTTAACTATTTGCATCGAGCATGTATGTAGGCTAGCTTGCTGTTTACAGTTTGAGGGCATATAGGATGTGATATGGAAGTGCCGCTTAAGCCTCCTCTAAACAGAGAGGGAGGGGGATACGGGTAGTTTGGAGGAGGGGGCCAAAGTTGTCAATCAAGTGCAAAGGCATCCATTCAATCCAGGGAGGCAATGGAAATGTATACGTGACGTCACTCGGCTAGGCACCGCCTCCTTCTTCGGAACTGAAAGTCCGTGAGAGACGCCCAGGGTCCAATGTCTCTTACACTGACAGGATACTGTCTAAAATTACCGGGCGGTTCTAAAGGCGAGAGGATAGGAACGGCAGGATTTAACCGTGAAAGGCGGTGCGCAGAAAATATTTTCGGGACCAGCCCGTGGTTCTTAAGGTAAGCTTCAAGCTGCTCCTTCACGGCATTCAGTATAATATGTTTGCGGTGTTTATTAAATTAATAGCAGTTTCATTCAAGGTTTTTTTTAAGTAGGTAAATTCGGATTAGAAGCTGTTGCCTAGTAGCTTACTCATTTCCTTTCTGCAATAACATCTTACACATTTTTGATGTGTTGATCCTTACCAAAAATGCTCAAGCCTAAAATTACGGCGCGATCAAAGTAGAACTCCACCTCCAACAATAATTTGTTGTCATTGTCAAAGAATCAGTTTGGTTCCTTCCTACCCATATTTTACCACCTGGATATTGCGCACTCTTGTCAGCATGAGCACAGGAACTGTCCTCTGTAGTGTTTGCGGAAACTTTACAGTAATTGTGCCGGCCGGGAGGGATTAGTTTGTAGCCTATTAGTTTACTCTGTAAGGTCAGTGCATGTTTTTTTTTTTTTTGCCAGTGTTATGGTTACTTTATTTGCCATATCTGGTTTTGGAGAATATGGACGTTATGTGTGTTTGGTTAATATCAGATATTAGTAAGCTTTAGGCTACATTTATAAGGTTATTGAATATTCATGTGGTCCTTGCTTACCCCTGCATCTTTGTGACTTTCTATCGGAGTAGCCTACTATCATGTGTGTATCACTCAATTCTTAGTGAATCAACATGATTGCGAGATCGCGAGCTGTGCCATTAAAATGATCTTAATTCACACGTCAGGTGCTACCTGCAAACAAGCTCTCAGATTATTTAGCGCTGACTTCAGTGCAGCTACATGCTATAAAGGTGGTCGAATTCTGTTCTGAGCATCACGAGTGGGAGGGAGGGAGAGGGAACTGAACTAGGTTGGAGCAAATCCATGTTTGTAGTGTATTTGCTCTGCCTCCTTGTTGCTAGTTGGCAAGTCAGCTGTGTGTGTGTGTTTGTGTTTATGTGAGATGCATTTGGAGCTCTGTAAATGAGTGAGTGTGTGTGTGAGTGTGTGTTTAGGTTTAGGTGAGATGCCATTGCAGCTCTGTGTATGTGTGTGTGAGTATGTGTGTGTGCTTGTGTGCGTGCCTGACTGTATGTATGGTCGAGGTGAGAATGATGTCCTTAAAGCTGCTTGTGTTTTGAAAGAGGTGGCATGCATGCCACATTAGAGCCTGGATTTCAGCTGCGCCGAGTCGCAGTTGGGCAGCCAGTGTGCCTGCCTGCCTGCCTGCTTCACTGGTAGGAGTCAGAGGATGTGTATTAGGGTCACGCCATTCCGCTCCACTGCACGGGGCTGGAGGCGTACTCAGGGGTTAACGCTCTTAAAAACACAGCGTTAAAAAACACCATCACCGCCGCTGCACCGCACCACCGCTATTAGACCAGGGCACCACAGTCAGTTAGTAGGCTACACCATCACAGTGCATTGTCAGGACCTTATTATTCTCTCTCTCTCTCTCTCTCTCTCTCTCTCTCTCTCTGGTTTCCCATCATTTGTTTTTTTTTCTCTGTCTGTCAGTGAAATGTGTGTGTCGCACTGTCTTTGTGTCACGCCCCCCTCTGCTGTTGCCAGTGTTGTGGGCTTCCTCACTTGTAAGTCACTTTACATAAAAGCTTTTGCTCAGCGGCTTAATGTAAATGTAAATGCAGTGACATCACTCTGTTGCGCTTCTCGCCCTCTCTATCTCTCTCTCTCTCTCACACACACACACACACACACACACATGAATACACACTTTTCCCTCTCTCTCTCTCTCTCTCTCTCTCTCTCTCTCTCTTTCTCTCTCACTCACACACACACACACATACACAAACATAGAGATACACACACTTTTCCCTCAGTCTCTCTCTTCCTCTCTCTCTCTCTCTCTCTCTCTCTCTCTCTCTTCCTCTCTCTCTCTCACTCTTTTTCTCTCTCTGTCCTATTATGTTTCTTTCCCACTCCCGATTCCTCACCTTTCCTTCCACATTTCTACTTCTCTCCACCCCCCCCTCCCCCCCCATCACGCCCCCCCTCCCCATCTCACTCTCCTTTGGTCTGGATTGAGCAGCTGGAGGAGCAGCTTCTGTGCTAAATCCTCTCAACTCATCAGACCGTTTACCATCCGATCCCCCTTTCCTCCTGCACTTGCCCCATACATCCCTCAATCTCTCCCCCTCCTTCCCTCTTTCTCTCCCTCTTTCTCTCCCTCCTTCTTTCTCTCCCTCCTGACCTTTAGCCTCCCCTCAGTGTCTTTCTCACACATCAGGCATCCTGTACTTGTGACACGTCTCTGTTACAGCAGAGCTCTCAAACAAGTGCCTCCAAAACTCCCACTCCCTCGGAGCTCTCGCTCCTTCTCCATCTCTCTCTTTCTTTGTCTGTCTGTTTTTCACATAACTCCCACTGTCCATCTCTCCATCTCTCTCTCTCTCTCTCTCTCTCTCTCTCTCTGTCTTTCACATAACTCCTACTGTCCATCTCTCACTCTCTCCCTTCCTCACTTTCTCTTTCTGTCTTGATGACTTTGAACACTGATGCTCTCCTCCCCTTTTGACTTCAAAGTCCCCAAGTTCTCTAAGCTTGGCCCTGTTCTCTCTCTCTCTCTCTCTCTCTCTCTCTCTTGCTGTTCCCCCTCTTCTTTCTCCTCTCTCTCTCTCTCTCTCTCTCTCTCTCTCTGTTCTAAGCCATCCCTCGTTCACGCTGCCCATTATGCTCTGCCCCACTTGGTGCCTAATAGAGCAGCTTTAAGCACATCAGCCCTCTAAACAAACCTCAGAGGGCAGACTGTCCCACAGGAGGCTTCGCCATACACGCACCTCTCAATCTGTGTTTACATGGACCTCTCACTGTGTGTGTGTGTGTGTGTGTGTGTGTGAGTTGGTGTAGGTCTGCTTGAGTTACTGTATATAGTATGTGTTAGAGTCTATGATGTGATGTTTGCTATGTGATCTTGCTGAGTGTGTGTTTATGTGTGTGTGTGTGTGTGTGTGTGAATCACTCTGTGTTCACATATTTCTACTCGTTGCTTGATTGGCATGCTGGCCATTGGATTACTTTGCTTCAAGCACCAACACAACCACTTCCAACAATAGCCCAGACAGCTGCAGCAGCACCAGCCCTCTGATGCTAGCAGAGGCTCCTCTGACTCTGTGATATTAGCAGTAGCTCTGACTCTAATATTACAATAGCTCTGACTCTCTCATATTAGCATCTGTGATACAGTAGCTCTGACTCTCTCATATTAGCAGTAGCTCTGACTCTGTGATATTACAGTAGCTCTGACTCTGTGATGTTAGCAGTGGCTCTGACTCTCTGATATTAGCAGAAGCTCTGACTCTCTCTGATATTAGCAAAGGCTCCTCTTACTCTGATATTAAAGTAGCTCTGACTCTCTGATATTAGCAGTGGCTCTGACTCTCTGATATTAGCAGTAGCTCTGACTCTGATATTAGCAGTAGCTCTGACTCTGTGATATTAGCAGTGGCTCTGACTCTCTGATATTAGCAGAAGCTCTGACTCTCTGATATTAGCAAAGGCTCCTCTTACTCTGATATTAAAGTAGCTCTGACTCTCTGATATTAGCAGTGGCTCTGACTCTCTGATATTAGCAGTGGCTCTGACTCTCTGATATTAGCAGAGGCAATGACTCTGAAGTTAGCAGACTTGGTACGGCCAAGGAGGGTAAAAGCGGAGTATTCAGCGATCTCCGGTAGCCTACGGCCAGAAGGCTATGGTGTTATTACTAATCAGCTTCAGACATGGAGAGAGACTACAGCGTCATGACATTTGTTGGCCTATTTGAATATAGCCACTTAGCACCTTTATTCTAACTGTTTAACATTAAACAGTAAACATTACTGAAAGTATGTTTCTGTGCGCCATTCACTTAGTGTAAGTTTTCTGTTCATTATTCAGTCTATGTTGTATACATTTTTTTGTTCTTTTTTCATGTTGACAGTAGGCTACTTGGTGACGTGAAACTTGCTTTGCTTCACACCAAATTTCTGCTTTAAGTGGGCCTTAAGCGCTGTGAAGTGCTGTGGACTAAGAGATTGTAAATTATTATGTAAATGAAATAAAATGAATTAAGAGTATCAAAAAGATTTGAAGCATATCAGAAATTTTACAGATTCTATTGCTCAGCGCACAGGTGATATTGAACAACCAAAAGAAGCGTATAATGAAACCTTTGATGGATCAGATACAGTAGAAAGTCTTTGTTCAGCTGTACCAAAGGACAACCAATCACAGTGATAAACTCTCTTGATTCTTCTAAAATCAGTCCTCGCCATTGCTCAGATGTGGCTTTAGTGTGTGTGTGTGTGTGGGGGGGGGGGGGGTAGCTTCTGCCTCTACCCTTTGGTATTTGACAAATAACCAATAAACTCGTCCATTCATTCATTCTTTCATTCATTCATTCACTTAGAACTATTGCTGCATCAGAGAAGTCTGATCCTTTGTCTCTTGTTTGCTCAAGGCCTTGAATGCATTGATATGTTCCTCTCCTTTCACAGAAATGTACTTTGCATGTTAGAGCTCATGGCTTCACACTATTCATGCAAACAGTGTTAGTGTTCTCTGGGCATACAATACATTCACACCCTCTTATAGGACGACTGCTTTCCTTTTTCATGAGTAGTTTGGGAGTGGGTAGGTGGGGGGCTTTGAACCCTCACCCACCATCCCACCCAGTCCCCATGGTAACCCAGAGAGAAAAATACAGAGAGAGAGAGAGAGAGAGAGAGAGAGAGAGAGAGAGAAATACACAGAGAGAGAGAGAGAGAGAGAGCCCATCCTCACCCAGGTGAAATATGAAGGGGTGTGAGTCACGTCAGCCGTCAGTGTTTGTGGGTTGTGGGGGTTGTTTTTTAGAGGAGGGCTGGGCATTGAAGTAGAGGGGGATGGGGTGGGGATGTATGGCTGGGGATTGCGTATGGATTTTATGTGTGTTTTAGTGCCAGTGTGTGTGTGTGTGTGTGTGTGCATCCGCAAGTCAGCATACAAATGCACTTGTGTATATACTGTGTGTGTACTATGTGTATGTTTGTGTGTCTGTGTGCATGTATATACACATGTGCCTGTGTATATGGTATATGTTGAACATGGTGTGTGTGTGTGTGTGTGTGTGTCCGCGTGTGTGTGAATATATATATATATATATATATATATGCCTTTGATGGGGGGTTGGGTTGCAGCATTATTAAAGAGGGGCTTCAATACCCTGAGCCTTAGAAAATTTCACTGGGGATGGGGTGGAGGGGGGTGGGGAGGGGCAGGGGTGGGGTATGTGGATGGGGGCAGGGGTGGGTAGAGAATGCAGGGGCAGGGGTGTGGGCTGTGGGGACGGGGGCAGGGGTGGGATACAGGGAGGTGCAGAGAGGGTGCAGGGGTGGATGCTGGGGGGTGGAGGCGTGCGAGGGAGAGTACTCCCACAAAGCGGAACTGAAACAAAAAGAGAACATGTACTGGGCAGGCCTTATCTGGGGGCAGGGCGTGTGACTGTTGGTTGTTTGGATAAAGAACAACTGTGTGAAAAAGACAAGAAAGGACAGGGAAGCATGCAGTGCCTCACAGAGAAGACACATTAGTGATCTGCCACGTCAGGAAAATCTCAGAACAAGGATACCGTCCTCCGGTCCTCCGGGGACTTTTTGACGCTCCGCGGAGTTACACGGGGACTCCTCCGGCTTTGATTGTTGTAGTAATGAACAGTGGCAGTGGGAGGGTCGGTCGGGGGG
>JASCQY010013972.1:0-10347 GCA_030264315.1 Sardinella tawilis
ATAAACACTGAATTTATTTTAAGGCTTTTAACACATCTCAACCAGGGGTGCCAATAATTATGGAGGGCACTGTATGTGCACACACACACACACACACACATGCACACAGATGCTCCTGGGTGTACACACTTTCACACACACTCACACATACACATACTTGCACCCCTCGCACCATTCGCACCAGTCGCCATTCCCATCCCCTCTCTGCGACGAAGGCACCACATTCATTTTCACTACCGTCCCAGTTAAGACCTCCCTGGAGCTGAACCCCACCTCTGCTCCTGTCCTCTCCTCTGCCCAAGCCTGTGATTAGTAGTAAAGCTGGGCCACAGGCGTTTCGGCCGTGCCTCTGCAGCAGGCTGGACCTGCTGTTTCTCCTACGTCTGCGGAGAGCCACAGGGTCGAGGTCATTTATGTGATCGATGATGCACGACCTTGACATCTGCAACAGATGCCCTTCAGAGCAGTGCATTACCTGACACACACTCTTCCCATGCTGCCTTGGCTTATGGCCTTCCTTATATAAAATGATGTACAGGTACTGTACTGTATCCTGTTTGTCCTCAGTGTTTTGAACATACATTTGGAGCATGTTAATCCTTAGGATTACCTACTCCTCTTATAAGGATGATACCTATCTTATAATCCTTAGAGCATATTCAAACATGGTAGACCACAATGTTTTGAATAATTGGATGCAAACATATTAGATCTGCAGTAAGTGGTTTGAACATGTATGCAAACATGTTAATTCACAGTGTTTAGGACAGGGATGCTAATTGGCTTCAGTTTCCTAGGCTGCCATCCCATGGTCTCTACCTAGGTGTAAATGGTGCCCCTCTCTGCCAGATGAGCAGTAGGTTTGTTGCCAGGTCTGTAAATTAGAAGCCTACTGAGGTGAGGAGAGCTGCTGACAGCCACTGATGCGACAAGTTCGCCATAGCGGAACGCAGACATCAGTCAGCTTAAACAGTGTGATGCCAGCAGGCTGAGGAAGCATTTTTTTATGTTGCCAAAAACACTGTATGTAATCATGTTTGTTTGTTTGTTTGTTTGTTTGTAGACCTGACCGAGATGAGGAGAGGTTGGCCAGAAGACGAGAGGAGTCCCGGCAGCGTTCAGATGACCGGTAAGAGTCCCACATCACTGACCACCCACATACTCTCACCAAAGATAGAGCAACATAATACAATGGGAGTGAACAACGGGACAACGGGAGCGAACGTGAATAGTTCCGGTCGGCACGTCACAATATAAACTTTTACCCGATTTTCTGTATTAGCGAATGAGGGTTCGACTTTGGTCTTCATAAAGGGGGATTTTGCCCTCCTCCCCCTTGCAAAAATAGAACATGGAATTTAACGGACGTTGGTTCCTCTCGCTCTGCTTTTACCCTCTCTGGTCTCACTTTACCTTCTCTCTTGCACAAAAAGACCTAATACTGAAGCAACAAACACACTTAGCATGTGACCTTGAAGTTGAACTTTTGTAGAGTGTTTCAGTTGATGTGCTACACAGATGTTTATCTTTCGCTAAGTACTATTTGCAAGTTGCAAGGAGGTAAACGATATGCAGCGGAATGGGGATGTGTTTTGGAAAAAAAAAAAGTCACCAGTTGGTGTGCTCTAATCCTCTGGCAACGTTTTCCCCTTCTATACAGAGCAGAGGGGCTTCCGTCTTTGTCCGTCCAGTATGTCTCTCCGCAGCTGCGCTCGGACAATGAGCCAGAATCAAAGAAAAAAAAAAAAAGACAGGAAAAAAAAGAACTAGAACACAATGTCCAAGCAACCTGCACTCGGCCACAACGCAAACACAACTGACCGGTTTTTGTTCTTCCAGTCTGTCCCATAGTGCAGTTCTACAGCAAATTCAAGGGTTTTTTTGGAGATGGGGTGTGTGTGTGTGTGTGTGTGTGTGTGTGTGTGTGTGTGTGCTTGCATGCATTTGTGTGCATGTGTGTGTGTTTTTGCCTAGAGGGAGGGAGCGGAATGGCCTAATGAGGTGTTTTAGACGCCCGCTGGTGCGTAAGGATTGTCCCCAGCACAGATGGGTGATGAGGAGGACAGGGAGCTGGTGCATGTGGAGGGTGGAGTGCTGTGGGGGTGGGGGTGTGGGGGGGTGCTGATATGAAGGAGCTATCACACTGAGATTGCCTTATCAACGGACTGTTTCTAGAGTTGGGGTGGCATAAAATGGCTGGCTTTGTGGCGAGTCACTGCAAAATCATAACCACATTTTAATGTCCAATTAAGGGGGCCGCTGGGAGTGTGTGTGTGTGTGTGTGTGTGTATGAGAGCATGGTAGCAGGGTGACATAAAATGGTTTGCTTTGTGAGTCATGGTCACATTGCAATATCAGTCTACTGTGAGTTCTGTAGGTGTGTGTGAACTGGCGGAAAATCCATAGGGGTCCATTGGGAGTGTGTGTGTGTGTGTGTGTGTGTGTGTGTGTGTTTGTGCGCGTCTGTGTTTTTGTGTTTTTGGCTTCCTATATACTCAACCTGGCAGTATGATCATCAGAACAGTTGGCTCCCTCTGGGCCATACCAACCATCCCAGGAAATCTGTGTGTAATGCTCCACACATAGTGGATGGGACTTGGGCCATGGAGAAACCCTTTCATGTGTCATGTCTGCACAGCTCTGTGGTCCCCTTCCAGTGTACCATGATGTGATGGACCTGTGTGTGTGTGTGTTTGTGTGTGTGTGTTTGTGTGTGTGTATTTGTATCTGTGTGAGACAGTGAGAGAAACTGTTCCCCCCCCCCCCCAGACTCAGCTAATCACCTGTTGATGAAGTTGCTTGGCTTGTCTGCCAATAACCCCATTGAGGGGTGACCAGCTGCAGGCATCCAAAGGCCCTGCAGTGGACATCTGCTGCCTGTGTCCAGTTCACCCCTGCAGTCTGGGCTGTCTGTCACTGTCTCTCCTCCCTCATTGTCTTATTCGGTTTTCTCTCTCCCTCTATCTCTCTCTCTCTCTCTCTCTCTCCTCCCTTCTCTTGCTCTCTCTCTCTCTTTCTTCCCGTTTCCCTCTATTACTCCATTTCCCTTTCCTTTTGTCTTGCTCTTCATGTTAAACCATGCCTAACGAACACACTCACACACACACTCACACACACACACACACAGGGGTTTCCTACATAGCTATTTCTCTCTTTCTCTTTCCCTTTGTCTTGCTCTTCATGTTAAACCATGCCTCCTACACACTTGTTGATAGTCTGCATAGCTATGTAGGGAACCCCTGTGTGTGTGTGTGTGTGTGTGTGTGTTCGTTAGGCAGATGGCAGCCAGGCCGCGGCTCCCAGTCTGAGTAGAGTAGGGTGGTGCTGATTGCTCACAGATCACTACCTGGCCATAAAGAGTCGACTGATTTACGCCGGGGCTTTTGTGCGTGTGTGTGTGTGGATACCGAATGGATTTACGTCCCGGGTGAGACAGCACAAAGTGGCCCGGCCATCCCTCCGCCCCCACCCCCACTCCACACACACACACTCACACACTCACACACACACACACTCACACACATCCCAGGGGGAGAGGAGGGGGGTCAGGGAGAGAGTGATGATGTGTGAACAGACGTTCCTTCATTCGTTCCCTTGCAAAGAGGGAGGGACCCACATAAAACACTGCTGCTGTGTGTGTGTGTGTGTGTGTGTGTGTGTGTGTGTGTGTGTGTGTGTTTGGGGATGGGAGGGGTGAAAGACAGGGGTCTACCGGGAGCATGGAACAGATTTAAACAAAGACATTAACCCTGCCTCCTAAATAATGCATCGGCATGCCAGGCGAAGCCACGCTACTCGCTCCCACCGCTCTCGACTGGCCATTCGATTTGTGAGCAGGGCTGCCCATGGCCCTGCTATTGTTTACTGAGGGCAGCAATTGATTGAAGTTCAGCAGCAATTGATGTGCTGATGAGCGTGGTATTGTGTTGTCTTTTCAAAGATGTGCTTATGATTGATTTTTCTTTTTTTATTAAATTGAGAAATTACAAATGTTATCGAAGGGAGCAGAGTGTGAGACTCCAAGTATATCTTTTGTGTTTGTGTGTGTATGTGTGTGTGTGTACATGGCGGTAGGAGTGAATTGAAGGTGTGTGTGTGTATGTGTGAGAGAGAGAGGGAGAGAGAGAGAGATTGCTAGCTCAGTGTGTCACCATAGAGACCCCCACCCCATTAGAGAGCTGTCCCATGGAGCCATCAGAACTGCTGATGCTCAGGCGGCGGAGTGAGCGATAATGGCTGACGGTCAGAAAGTGTGAAAAGCGCGGCAGCAAGCCAAAGTGACAGGCGTGGCGCCCAGCAGCCTGACTGTGGCAGAGGATCAGTAACTCGCGTGCAACACCCCTGGCTGGAGGAGGGGGTGATCGGGGGGTGGATGGATGGGGCATTGGGGTTGGCAAAGAAGCCCCATCAACACACACACACACACACTTGCTGTCTGTCCCATCACACACACACACACACACACACACATACATATATATATGTCACTGAAGGATGGACTGATAACAGCGTTTACACCGATGACACTAAATGACAGTCCCATCCCTGGAAGCTCCACAGAGGATATTGGCACAGTTCTTTTTGCCATTCTTTTGCTAGAAGAATGTGTGTTTGTAATGTTGAATTTACATGCGTAGAGATTGCTTCTATTATGGCAGGACATTGTACACATTGTTGACAAAGTCTGCAAAATGGACCTAATGTCATGCTAGTCGTCTGTGTCTGAATTGGAAGCAGTCATAATCCATGTGAACATACATATAACGTAACGTAAACTCATGATATAACAACAGACCACCTCCTACATGAGTGCCAAATCACCAAATCAAGATCTTTGGACACTCTGACATCTCTCTCTCTCTCTCTCTGTCTGTCTTTCCCTCTGTCTATCCTCCGTTGCAGGAGAAACGAGAGGAAGGCTCGTCACGATGAGATTCGCAAGAAGTACGGTACGTGCCCACTTCCTCACCCTCCATATTGCCACCTCAGCAGCACCCACACTCACGAGCTCACACTCAGCACAGTCTTGTTCCTCTCTCTCTGTCTCTTTCTTTTTCTCTCCCAGCTCTCTCTCTCTCTCTCTCTCTCTCTCTCTTTCACACTCTCTCTCTCTCATTTTCTCTCCCTTTCTCCACACAGCTGCTAAGCTCCACACACATCTATGCTGCACGGTTTAACATCTGAATTGCTAAAATTTATATAGGATACAAATTATTCAAAGTAATGGAATACATTAATATTTTGTATGCATTTGTTTGTGTTTATGTAACTAATTTCAATTCATATGTAAATAATGTAGGCATATGATCATTGGCAGAAATCCACCATAAAACTTTATGCCAATATTTATGCATAATAACTAATGTTATACAACTAATGTTGTATGTACATATGGGTAAGTCCATGCAAAACTCACATCCATAACATCAACATCAACAGAATGCCATGGTATTGTGTTGGCATTATGGATGGGAGAGTTTGGCATGGAATTGCCCATACATACACACACATAAGATTAGTAATGCCTACATATTTAAGCAATGCAAGTGCAACGATACATAGTAGTGAGATGCAACATTTATGGAAGAAAAGATACATTATAGCTCCAATTCTATGTTAGCATTGGCTTTTGTCAGTCCAGTCCTCACCACCAGGTAGCATTTTCTATCTAGTTGTGCCTGTAGACCTGCAAAACCATGCAGCTGATCTTGTTCTATTGATCTGTTTAAAATTCATCAAGTGGCTTTTGCTATCGAGGTACAGTAGCTACCACATCCACAGCACACGAGAGAAAACAACCGGTGGATCGCTGACGCTGGAAATAAACGGAGCAGCCTTGGCTCTCTTGCATGGCCATTTGCCCTAGATGCATACAAACAGGAGCTGAGCTCCAGCAGGGCTGTACAGAGCTGAGCACTAATCCTCCATGCTACTCAGCGCTGTGGCGCTGTGGCGTCTGCTCTCTGCGGCGCGCTGTGCTGCAGCCAATGCGGAGCGTGACTGGTGCCTCCCAGCAGTGTCATTGTGCTCTGTCAAGGCATCATCATCATCATCATCATCTCACCTTTCTGTGGGACGCTGGGAAAGACGATCTCACGTGCACCCCGGGGCCCTGTGTAACCTCACAGCCTAGCGTTGGCAGCGCCGTGATGAGGCGCTCGCGCACACACACACACAGACACGTACACACACACACACACACACACACACACACACGTACAGTACATATATATAGACACATACACACACACACATACACACACGTATGCGCATATATGACACACACACACACACACACACACACACACACACACACATGTATATATGTATACTATGCGCACAAACTGACACACCACGCCCCTGAGTCAATGGAGGTGTCCCCCTCCTCCCAAATCGACAGGTTTACCCTCAGCTGTGTTTAATCGATGTGAGCATGGCACAGTATCATGTCACGATGCTTCGGAGAGTGTGTAGCACATCATGTTTGTGAGCATGCAGCCACGTACCATCGGGGCAGAGTTGCTTACAAGAGGTGTATGCTGTCTCCAGTGTAAATTCACACCACACGTACACAGAACACACTGGAGGAAGGTGTGCGTGTGTGTGTGTGTGTGCGTGTGTGTGTGTGTGTGTGTGTGTGTGCGCGTGTGTATGTGTGTGTGTGTGTCTCTCTGTTGTGTACACATGTACATATTACACACCAGTGGAGGAGTTTCAAGGTGGAGTCAACAATCCTGGTTGACATATTATTGGTTTATGTTTGTGCTCAAAGGATAAGGACATATTCACAGCATGTTCAACAAATAATGTTTACAAGCTGTATGCTGATTGCTCATTTTCAAGGGGGGGGGGGGGGGCTATTTAAATCGGGCAATATGTTTGTCAGGGCATGGCCCAGCAAGGATTTGTGCTTCGCCTTTTCAGCAATAGCCGTCATCTCTTAACCAGCTGTGAGCGTTAATTGCCCACACCAGGGTTGCCAGGGTTCACATGCACACAGACATGATCAAGCTTCCCAATTAGTGCTAGCCATTAGCGTTAGCCAGACAGGAGTCATGGGAGTTCTGTGAGGCCCGGGGGGCCGTGACTCACTGACCCCACAGCCAATAAGAGGGGTCCTGGAGGGGGGTCAAGGGCTGGCCTTGAGGGGTCAATAAGGCCCCTTAATGGCTGAACCAGCAAGGCACATGAGGTGTGTGTGTGTGTGTGTGTGTGTGTATGTGTTCGTTCATGTGTCTGTGTGTCTGTCTGGGGGGGTGTGTTATGAGGCAGCTGGAGGGTTAGCCACTTCCACATGTGGTTTGGGGGGGGGAAAAAAGAGATGTCAAAAGGGGCCTAACATACTGTAAATCTACCACGACCTTGAACGCGGCGAGGGAAGGTCACAGAGAGAGCTATAGCCTCTTTTCACTCCAGTCCTTCGGCCTCCTTTTCCCAGCTCCTCCCCGGAGCTGCAGAGCTCCTCATGGGGGTTAGGTTGTGTAGAAGGGGAAGGCCATGGTCCTTGGGCAGGATCATCTCCACTGACCCGCAGAAACTCCATGGGCCACAGTGGGGACTCCAAGGAGACTGGAAGGTGGAGGCTGGGCTGGACTGGGCTGGGCAAGGAAAGGAGAACCTCTGGGTGGACATGGGTGAATAGAGAGGGGGATGAAAGAGAAGTGTAGGGAAAATGAGAACAGGAAAGTGTTCTGGGCTCACGTGTACCGACTGCCTCTATCTCTCCCTCACTCAAACACACACACACACACACACTTCTTGAGCCTTGCTGTGCATACTCACACAAGCATGCTCAAAATCACTCTCTCGCACATATGCCCCCTCTCTCTCTCTCTCTCTCTCACACACACACACACACACACACACACACACACATATATATATATATATATGGCTGAGCCCTTGACTGCAAAAAAGTGTGTGTGTGTGTGTGTGTTTTGCTTGCATTAGGCGAGCCGAATAGGGGATGAGCTGGTCGTAGGCTCGCTCTGGCATACGGTGTTCAAAGCTAGGCTGGAGATCAAACACAGCAAGGCTCCTCTCAGGCAGGTGATGCTCTGCTGCCGTGGCCATTACTCATTCACTCTCCTCCCGCCCTTCCTCTCTCCTTCTCTCTCTCTCCTTCCCTCCTCTCTCTCTCTCTCTCTCTCTCTCTCTTTCTCTCACAGCTTAGCAGGGAGGTTTTGATCATCTTTCCCCCTGCATCGAGTAGGAGGCTTTAAACTGATGGCTTGTGAACAACTCTCCTTTCTTGTCTCCCCTTTTTCTCCTTGCTTCTTTTACTTCATTTTTCTTCCCTATGAAAATTTCATTTCTTTTTTTTTTCTCTTTCTTTCCCACTCCTTCTACTGACCTCCTAGCTTGTCAGTTTTTTTTTCTTTCTTTCATTCATCTGAAAGGTTAGGTGTGGCTCCTGGCTCTGCTGTCCAGGAGAGGAGAGGGGAAGGAGAGGGAGAGGGGACAGGTAGTCTCCCTCAGGATGAGGTCGTGTTTGAAATGGGGACACAGAGTGGCCCTGAGTGCCCCCAGTCCTCTAGCAGGATGTCTGGGGACGTGAAGAAGGCAAGCCTCCACAGCGAGTACCCGCCCACTACAACACAGGGCTGTGATGCTTCTCTGATGTAGTGTTTACACTAAGATGAGTGAGACAGCACTCTGATCAATTAGTAGAGATTAGTAGAGGTGGAGACAAAACAATTTTAAGAAAATATTTTGGATTGGTGTAAAGGTAAATTTGTAGCCCGATGTATCAGCCACTTTTATATCGTTTAACTTTGTGCAAAGCATCTGACCCCAAGCCATAGGCGTTCGTTCGCTCCATGGCTGGCATATACTTTTTGCTTAGAACCAATCGCTGCGGTTTGGTCGTGACTTCAACCAATCGCTACTGCTTGGCCATGACGTATGCTGTGCGCAGGAATGCATAGCTTTAATTCAGCCCTCCCTCTGTTCACTGATTGGTCAGGCACATTTTTGAGACTAAGCGAACGCACGCTTATTGCTGGATTCCTGACTAGCTGCTGGAAATAAATGAAATTCACTGGAAGCACTAGATGGTGCTAGCCTGGCGTGTGTTTCCCAATACATTTTAATATATTAATAAACTAGCACTGTCAGCGGTAATGCTCTCAATCTATGCTCTCTGCTAATGCAATGCTTCTAGAGGATATTGTAAGTTGTTTTGGACAAATATAAGGACCTAAATGCAAATGCAATAACAGTGCCATGAATGTTTGTACTTGTTTGCCTAATAGTTTTGGGGAGCATCTAGTTGGCTTGTGCTGTGGGGTTGGCTCTACTCTGTTTGTTGTCTGCCCTGTTTTGGAAAGAGTTGTGGTCTAGACTGATGTGGGGAAATGGCACCTCGGTGGCATAGTTTGGATGTTTCCTGGGGTTCTATCTGAAGGGCTTGTGGTTTATCCCTAACCATCTGTAACTGATGAAGCCCCCACAGAATGAGGGCAAATAATACTCTCTCAAGAGTGGTATATTCTATAAAGTCTTTTTGAGTTGTGCAGCTGGAACCGGAGAATGTGTGTATGTTCGTTATCTCTGTAGATTATTTATTTATTTGTTTGTTTGTTTGTTTATTTATGTGTAATGTTATGGGTCTGAAGCACGGCTGCACCAACACCGATCTTTAGTTCATTTAGCCTAGCCTAATCTCCACCCAGCTTTTTAATTAGAGTCAAAAAGAAATCAATTAATTACCGAGGTATTCATCATGGTCTGGAATGAGCTCAGAGGCTTTTTAAATGAAGTACGCATGTGATGTGAGTGTTAACAGAAGGCAGGGAAAGTCTGCGGTGGAATGGACGGCAAACAAAACCGTATTGAAAAACACAGCTGCTTTTGTGGTGACTGCATGGAAACGTTGCAGTGGTCAGTGAAATGAAAAATCATTGTGTTGGCTTGATGGTATTGATTTGTTTTCTGTGTGTGTGTGTGTCTGTGTGTGTGTGTGGTAAGGATGGAGCAGAAAGACATTTTTTTTTCACATTTTGACACCTTCATTTGGTCACGGATGCATATTTGTCCTATGGTTGTATGTGTGTGTGTGTGCATGTGCCCATGTCTTGTGTAGGTGAGAAGGTTTGACTGATCATCTTGAAAATAATAGCATCACATTTGATCCATCATTTTGTATAATATTCAACAGCCTCTGGCCGAATATGTTGGGGACTGTGCTTGTGTATGCATATGTATGGGCGTCCGTGGGGCAGGCTTGCATGCAGGTCTACATGAGCCTATGGCCCGTGTGTACAGTATTTGTGTGTGTGTGTGTGTGTGTGTGTGTGTGCGTACGTGTGTGTGTGTGTGTGTGTGTGTGTGTGTGTGTGTGTGTGT
>JASCQY010013989.1:0-10346 GCA_030264315.1 Sardinella tawilis
CAGTCTGCCACTTAAAAATTAAAAATTAAGTCCAACAAAAAAGAAATGAAAGAAAATAAAAGTTTTTCCTTGAAAAAGGACGTAAACGATTATGTACTACTGGTTTCTGACAAACTTCTATGAGGATATTAAAAAGATGATTTTTCCGGGACTCCTCCTTTTCACGTCTCACACTGTCACCGCCATCTTGACCCCCTCCGACACACCACGATTTGAGGGGGCATGGTAGCTCAGTTGGTTAGGCGCCCGACTATGACTCCGGGGACCCGGCATTTCCCGATCCCTCCCCATCTCTCTTTCCCAACTCACCTCCTGTCACTCTTCAGCTGTCCTATCCAATTAAAAGGCAAAAAAGCCCATAAAAATATCTTAAAAAGAATAGAATATGAAACTGGGATAAGTGAACAGCAAAGCTAAATCCAAAGACGAGATCTCTTCACCACCATAACCACTTGACGCTGCTACCACACAGAGGAATTATAAACTAATTTGGAAGTGAACCATACAGAGATACAACAGGGCAATGCATACAGTCTGCTGCTGAACTTGCCACTTCTTGTTTAGATCGGTAAATTGAAATCGCAGCTAATTCGTCTCGCCAAGTGTGTGTAATGCAAGCTGATAAGCTGAGCTAACTTCACAACTTTGTCATAAACATGTTTATATTGTTACATTGCTTCGACAGTAATGCAAGGGATCTAATCAACTTGAAGGCAGCAAATGTGACAGAATATTGTGGTAAAATTTCATTGTGTTTCGTTATGAGCAAGAAAACTAGAATGCTAGGAGGTGTTGCAAGTGGAGCGAGCATAACTAACAGGCTAACTGAAAAACACCAAACATAACGTTATGATGTCCCCAGTTGAGTCATTTAGTTTGGAGCTGTGAGTAGGCTAACGTAAGTTTGGGCCTATTTCAACTTCAGCAAGCTAAGGTTAGCTTACTTAGGTTGTCTGTTGTTTGGACGACGTAACGTCAGGTTGATGGTTATGTATTTCTAGTGCCAATTGAATGGCCAGCTGGGTTTAGACCACGGAGATTACGGTCACATTTCATAGCTATTTCAAATCAACATTGAAAATATGCATATATACTGATTCGGTGTAGGGAAACATCAGTTGATGTTACCATAGCACAGACTTGCTTGACGGCAATTTAATATTTCGTAATGTTCATTGTCTTGGGTTGTAAAGACTTACATCTATGGATGTGCTTTGGAGTTTGATTGTTGGGAGGTTGTGGTGTGGAGGAGTATGCAGTGACTGAACGGTCAGTCTTCTTATTACGAACACGAACAGCCGAGCTGACATTTTGTGGAAATACTGCCCCCTTTAACACACGTATGGTTGCAATATATGACTTTTAATACGGAATGGGCCTTTAATTATAAATAATATTCATGTACTTTAAATGTATTGTTCAAAATTCATGTGTCAACAACATTCTGATTGAAGAAAATGACAGGATGCTAATGGATTGTATATTACTGTAAACTAAATCAGATCTTGCATGAACCAACTGGGTTCAGGTACATCATTTTCCTTAATGATTAAAATGTAGAAATCTTCAAAAATATCTAAATAATAAACCTTCGGTTTTAATCAATTTATGGATGCCACTCAAAACAATTATACATTGATTGAATAAAGATTGAATAACACGAAGAAATACTGTACTACACATTAAGATCATTACCTCTCAAAATTTTGGTCCTTCTACATGTACAATTCCTAAACATGAATGACAGCTTATTTCTTATTTCTAAGAGCAAAATCCTCCACTGTAACAAAATAACCCTGAGTTTACATTTCTTATTCTGGTTATTTTCCACAGCACAGGATGTTAACTGACTGTAATGAGGGGTGGAAAAGATATTTTCCCCACAGGTGAATTTTTTCCACATGTGAATCACACATCTAAAGGCTGTGAAAGGCTAATCCGTGGCCTCGTGCTGGGACACTTATCTGAGCTGTAATTGCACTGTGACCCCCTCAAATGGATGGTAAAAATCTTTCCTTGTTTGCAGGCAATTCTCACTAGGAGATTTTTTTTCTCAATCAAGCCTCATCGTTATTTTGCTGGGCATCAGCGAGGCATAGCATATATATTCAAAGACAGGATTGAGGGAGCTGGATTGCAATGAAGCAGGCACAGAGTGTTACATAAAACACAATATCTGTGTGTTTCAGTCAAGTCCTTAGGTAGAACTGGAGAGGTCTCCTGGAAAAGTGTATGACCATGAAAATAGTGCAGGTTGCTATGACAATGTTTATAATGGGAGTGAAGATACAAAAATCAATACACTGCTGTTTTTTTATGTCTTCTATGTCGTCAAGACTGATAATGTCAAGCCCACTGTGTCATTATAGCTAACACCATAAAAAACCATGGTTACTCAAATTAAGAAGTTAAGTGGGCTTTGCAGCAGTTTGTATTTCCACAAACAATTGTTGTTCAGGGAAGCATGTAAATTTAACATTAAAAAGGGTTCATGATAGATGTTGGAGATCATTAGTCTGATTGCTCTTTGCATGACCTGGCACAAAACACATACTGTAGCCTATTCCTCTTTGAAGCCTCAAGCCTCAAAGTTCCACTCACACTTTCCCACAGTTGTGTAGAATTGCCGCTGTCCACTAATTGGTCATTTCATCAAGTCTATGCCAGAAAACTAACTTAATATAATGGATGGTTGACTAGATTATATTTTACCCAGTGCAACACACAACAATCTAGTATTTAATCTGCCTGATTTGCCTTGATGTCTTGTACTGATTAACTTCTGTTTTATGATGCAACCCATGAGGCTTCATTATTTAGTGTCATTGCAAATGCCTGAAATTACTTTTAGCTGACCACCCGGTTACAGCTTGCTTAGCTGCAGCCTTGGTCATCATTGATACAAGGCCTGATTTATCCCCGTTTTCAGAGAGCAGAGTGAGTCGATGCGATGCGCACACCAAGCCTGCCGCATGCCCCCTGTGGCAGTCACCCGAGCAGAAGGCCAGCCTTCACAATTTATGAGGTCAGCAGAGGTAATTAGAATGGCAGCGCTACTTTACAGCCTTGATCTACTAACACCTCAACCATTCCATAAAAACACAACCGCATGCGGAAAAGAGAGGCTTCGATTCACACAATTTATGTCACAGAGCACTCAAGGCCAGTCATCACAGCTTTACAACCTGCCTGTATTTACATAAAGAAAAGAGGGGTTTCTTTTGCCACTGCTCTCCCTTCCAGACATTTATCACTCTATTATGGGAGATGAATGAAGAAGGATGCAGTTGATCTGTATTTTCACTTGTTCCTGAGTAAATACTCGGAAAGGACATCAAGGCCACCTTGCCTCAAATTTATACAGTAGGCCTACAGTATATTGTGCATGAAGTCAGGTCATTCACAAGTCTTATATAGTATATTTTTAAATATGGCCTTATTTCTCATTTTCCATAGATGATGATAAATTGAATGGAGACTCAAGTAGGCCTACTGTAGCTTAAAAAGTCATGTCTCTTAGTTGCTTTGAGTAGTGTTAACTTATAACTAATAATAAAGATGGCTTCACTAAAGTGGCCTGTTTCGGACAAAGAACTTACATGCTAGATGCTTTTCTACACAGTTTACAGACTTCTCTGCTCATTCAACTGGAAATTCACAGAGCAGACTTAACCTGCACATAGCCCCTTCATGCCACATAGATTCATTCACTCATTAGGGTGTTAGCACTTCCCTTTGATGGCTAGCTTAATTAGCGAACTGAGACAGGGGCCATCTTAAATCCTCCACCAGTTGGATATTCAGGGGCTCGGCTTGTTTAAGCTTTAATTTATTCCCTTGTGAATGAGCTGTGCAAAAAAAAAAAAAAAAAAAACTCGCTCATCTGAAGTTCAAGGTGTTAAAATCAGCAAAGACTCTCTGGGCATCTTAGCAGTATGTCATTAGAAAACACTTCAAGTCAATGTTTGTATATCTTGAGATGAAAGCATATGTTGACAAATATTACTATCAAAGTCTGTATTAAACACATGGAACATGAACAGGAGAGAACCTAACTTGATACAATGCCTGCACTTTGTAGGAATCATGTTTTTTCTTGATGCCAACATTGGGATAGAAATGTGTCACAATCTTTGTCTTTTGTGGTTATACCTTTGGGGAGAAATGATAAACTAAAAGCTTTCTAAAAGGTCATCGGAATTAAATCACTGGTCTGTAGCACAAAGGGAAATTCCATCAGATTTTTCCAAAACGCTATTTATCCGTTTTCAAAAATATTCAAAAATGATGTATGTGTCAATTTGTGCCAATGTTACTGTACCTAAAAATATAATTTAAGAAAATGGCATTTAGCCTAAATGGCTGTTACAGCGTTATAGAAAAGAACTCATTTTAAAGGTAAGATGTTTATTGTCATAAGACTGGTGTGTATGGTCTCCTGAGGGCTTGTGACACATTCCCAAAGGTGAAATTGAAGTGCTTTGATTCACACTCACAGTCTTATTTCACAGAAATTGTAAGACTGAACCATATTGGTGTTTAGCTTGCTGGTCGTCTAAACTTTGAGTCAAAGTAATTCAAACCTTCAATAAGAAGATGTTTACCTTCTTGCCTGTGTCTAAACATCTCTTCGGAATGGTGCTATTGCACAGGGTATAGCTGAGGCCCTGAAGACATAGCCTATTAAAGGGATACGCCACCTTATTTCAGGAAATTGCTTATCTGTAGTTAACCCCTAGTTGAACATCATTTTTCTCTATGTGTCTGCAATGCCTAGTTTGACAGTGTAAGCTTATTTAACATACCAATGGAACTTTTTGGTACCAAACAAAACATCATCAAATTTATTTACAAAGCACTTTAAAAATTGCCTAAAATTCACCAAAAGGCAAAACTGTGGACACTTTTAGCTTGATGCTAATGGTACCGTTTACTTTCAGTGATTGTGCTAAGCTATGCTAATAATGTCAATCTAAGTACTGAACACACTGAGAAGAAAATTATATGCATTTTCTTGAATAATACTTGGGCATAATGCAAATAGGCCTACATACTGTAAATATAAAAAGGTGGCGTGTTCCTTTAAGCACGATAGCAATAGTATGTATGTATTGGACAGTTTGTTCCACCAGTGATTTGTATCTGTGCTGTATGCTTTTTTGTTGTTGCTTTGGCATGGTTTAGGCCGCCAAACATACACATTTAACTGTCCTTGACACATCACATCATGCCAAAAACAAGTACTTGTAGTGTTGCCAAAATATAACTTATAAACAGATGCTCACCAGGGTTGAAACTGGATGTACCGCTCATTGGTAGGCTACATAACTGTAACATGAACGCCATACACTACAGCATATGCCATATAAACAGAATGACTAAATGAATGTCTCCATCCCTACTACTGAACTGAAACTGTTACATGTACAAAGTAACTTGTGTGTGTATGTATTTGTGTATGTATTTGTGTGTGTATGTGTGTGTGTGTGTGTGTGTGTGTGTGTTTGTGAGTGTTTGTGTGTATGTGTATGTGTGTGTGATTTCCAGCCATTGGCTCAAAGATGGTGGCGCAGAGCCAAGTGGTTCTTGGCATTGACTTAACAAGAAATAGTGGAATAGTGGAAGTTTCTAAATTGCAGGGCCCAAAATAGTGATGCATGGGTCAACCCGTGACCTGCAGGCACCCATGGGGACAAAGCACAAATTCATTTTCAATTTTCATGTGATTCTAAATGTCAAATTTTTACAGTACATGTGCTCCCCAGTACTAAAAGATACTATGCATTATAAACAGCATCTACATGCCCACTGAAGTTCAAGTGGTCCATTGTTTCAGTTTCACGGGAGTCACTTACAAAATTTCTTTACATGGAAATTCCTGTTCTAAAATTTATTTCTGTCAATAGGCTATACACTACACCACAAATGGACAATTCAGGGCATAGCTGCTAGGTCACCTTGAGTCGCATTTACCATTAAAATTGTGTTGTCTTGGGCACAATAGTTCTCGAGTTATTATGCAAATACCCAGACCAACTTGTGATCATGACGGAGGGGAGCAACATGATACAGAAAATGCAGTAATTAAGACCAAAAATAATGCTATGAGCTTAATAGGGCTTCTGAGCTTCGAGTGAACTGGCGTTTCAGTGACCCGGGATTTGCTGATGAAAACATTTTTTAAGCTTTGGTTTCCCTGACAATCTTCTTTTAGCATCAAATCAGTGAACAGAGATTGAAGGCAAAACCAATAGTTTTAAAATTCTCAAAAATTCTAAAATTCTAGTATATACCCACCAAAAAAGTAAACATATGTCTGTTGAGAGTAGCCAGACTGTTTACGCAAAATGAAACTGAGGTCAAGGATAATCTCCCAGGATCAGAATCTACTACACTTTTAAACTCAACTGATGTACATGCCCAGAAAGCAATAACAACAGGGAGAAAAAGAGTTCAAGCGACCCCTACAGTATATGCCTGCTGACACTTTGCTGTATTGTTTTCAATTCCAAAATGCTAAGACAACTGTCTGTCCATGTGATCCCATGTTTGGATTGGGTGAACATTTGTTTACTGAGATAATGTCGACAAAAAGAAGGAACAGCTAAAGAAACAGCACAAAGGTGACTCCGTGAATATGCCAATTCAATGCCATGGCTCTGTTTTTCCTTCTCCCTCTCTACTGGAGCGGGCTCCTTTGTCACGTTATGACAAAAGCAGGTATGCATGCAGAATTGCCTTTCTGAGCCATAGTCACTCTCTGTTTGGATAAGTTGAGCCTCAAGCAGAGTCAAACGAGTCCAGCATCACTTGCCAGCTGGCCCTGGACGTGTGGTTCTCACGTGTGTGTGTGTGTGTGTGTGTGTGTGCGCGTGCATGTGTGTACATGTGTGTGTGTCAGTGTGAATATCTGTAGGTGTGTGTCTGTGTGTGTCTGTGTGTGTGCGTGCATTTGTATGTCAGTGTGAATATCTGTGGATGTGTGAGTGTGCCTGCAAATACATATGTAATGTATAAGTGTTGCTTGCCGTTATATGCGTGTGTGCGCATGAAGTGTATTCAAATTCATATTTACTGTTTATTTATCTCACAAGCATCTGCTTGTGAATATACTGTATGTCCTCCTCTCTCTTAATGTGTACATGTGTGTGTGTGTGTGTGTGTGTGTGTGTGTGTGTGTGTGTGTGTGTGTGTGTGTGTGTGTGTGTGTGTGTTTGTGGGTGGGTGGGTGTGCATGTGGGTATGTGCGGGTGTGGGTGTGTCCACTGACCCAGAGATTGTGACACAGAGCGAAGTGGTTCTTGAGTCTTACAGTATATAACAGGAGATAGTGGAATAAGGGAATATCCAAATGGCAGGGCCCACATTAAGATTTACATGAAATTTGGAATGCAGGTTGACATTTTTACAGTCAAAAACACTGGTATGTCATAAAAACATATGTATACTGTGGTATGCACAGTTTTATGTCTGAGTTTTATCTCACAGCATTTTCATGCAGTAAATTTATGGTGGGTCATTGCCCTGACTTTATATTGTGTTTACAGCTCATGTAGCCAAAGTGTCCTACAGTGAGAAAAACTGAATGAGGTAAAGACAACAAATGCAGGAGACCCTTCAACCGAAGTAATTTGTTTACTAAATGAAAAGCATCACTTTAGGTGTCAGGTGAATTTGGACATTATTGAATTCCTGCTGTCAAAATGATGCCCCACAAATGTGGAATATGTCTGTCTGTTTCCCATTACAATAGGAGCCAACGCTATGCCTTAATGTTTACAGAAATTGGATGGATGAGTGTGGTCTAAGTGTGTATGTGCCTCTTTTCCATAATAAAAAAAGCCATTTCATTTTCAGAAGTGAAGGCTAGTGCAGAGGATCCTGAGCTCCTGTCCATAAAGAAAGAAGGACAATAAATCATTCAACCTGACGATGTCCATCACTCTAGTAACAGCCAGTTATTCATCTAACACAGAAGGTTACTTAGGCCTATCTTTTGAGCCCACCATGACTGGTCATATCGGGCATTACAGTTACACACAAGGTCACAAAGGTCCACAGCTACTCAAAGACAGCACACAAGATCCATGCATACACCTACAGCACAGTACATGATGATATTACACACCAGCCTACTGTAGGCTGAACCAACCTACACTGTATACATGCGCACATACACAAGAGCAGGGGATGAGTGCAAAAGGTATAACATCGCCATTAAGGAAGGACGTGAAATAGCAAGAAAGCTGCATTCTGATATATGATAGACTAAAATCTGCCCACCTTAACTTGGTGAATGTTCTTTTGAGCCCTCAGTGGCACCTTCCAGACAGCGCTGCCTGCAAGGCACCCAAATCAAGGGTTAGTGTTAGGTTAAGGGGGTTATGGTTAAGGTTAGGGCTGGAGTTAAGGTACAGTATAGTGCCTTGAAGGCAGCACTGCCTAGAAGGTGCCACTGAGACTATCAAGGCCTATAACCTGCATCCAAACAGCATTTGGGATGACGCAGGCAGGTAGCCTGCTACACTTAGTATAGCATGCGTCTTTTAGAGCTTTATTACAGTAATGGACAGAAATGCTTTTTCATAATTAACAATTGGAAGTTATGGTGTAACAGAAGCTTTCCATGCAGATGTTGCAATTTATAGTCCTCATTGTAAACAGATGAAGTTGCATTAAAAAAAACATTAACAATTACTCGGTAGGGGTGTGGGGCAGGCAGAGGAAATGTAAGCAAGGGAAAAAGGTCTCTAATGTAAAGAATTTGATTTATTTATTTAGACAAGGCCGAGGGTGAAGAGCATGTATGTCGCAGCTCTGGGGTCCTTTTTTTATAGCCAGGGGCCTAAAGCTACAGGGGCCTGTGTAATGGATAATTCTGGAAGTTTCCATTTTTAGAGACAATTCAAAATATTCTTCCTCTGTCCTATTGGTTATCAATACACAATAATTAAAGTCAAATACATACAGTAGGTTAAATAACCAAGATTTTCTTTGTACTGTATGTCTTAAGTTAGTATAACTAAATGATCCTGTAAATGGGAAATAAAAAGGGAATTGCCACAATTACCATTACAATCTTTTAATGTATTTTCCATAATATACATGTTTAAACAAGAATCAACCCCTGCTGCAATTTTCTTTCATCCAATAGGCTAGATGCATCACACAATCTTTAATCATAATTTAAGTGTAGACAAGACATGTTTTTTTTCTCTCTCTCTCGCTCAATCTCATCGTACTCATGATGACTGAATATCAGTTATCTGCATGTGAGTTTGAATATTGTGCACTTTTAATCCCGGTACAAATGTGTAGGTTTTAGGGCCTGCGTGCAAAAGGTGGAACAAACTGGTATTCGCAGCAAGCAATCGCTCTGCTTGGAGGCAAACTGGTTAATCTACTCATGCCCCGCTCTTCACTCTCTGATGGATATGGGGGGTGGACACGGTGGCTTCTAGCTTGGGGAGATTGCTAGAGTTCATCCAGGGTGTTAGGCCTACATGAAAAAGCTGTGCATAAAATGTGCAGTGTAAAAAATCAAGAATAAATGAAGATTAGAGGAGTTCATTAAAGACTTTTGGTTGCTGTATCAAAACATGTTACAATAATGTTTTGTCAAAATCAACTGATTACAATTTTCTTCCGTGTGTTTTTTCAAAGACTCCTCTCAAACTTACGTTCCTCAAAATGTCGGTTCCAGTTCACACATTAAGTGAATGGTAAGGGGCATTTTGTACAGTTTTGAACTGAATTGTAATGTGAGGAATACAGTATGTGTTAAAAGGTTGCTACAGAGGTGAAATATCTCTTTGGTCATAACATGGTTATTATACTATTAAATCTTATTGTATAACTAGCGCCTTCAAGAGATCACCCCAAGATGGAGGCTTACAGGGTAATTTGAAGCCTTTAAAAACATTTGGTTAGCTGATATGAAAACTTGAAAACAGAAAAACTAATCTAACTTTCTGCATCCTGCGACAAGTAATAGACCTCAGAAGTCCAAGGGGCAGCACCAATGGATGCATGATATTAAAACAGCACAAACACAATGATCAACCAGGGCATGATTATTGTCTTCCAAAACTGCTTCAACTGAGCCCACCCATATCAAATAGACATAAGGGATTGTGTTTTGGGTTAAAGGCATACAGTAGGTACGGACTTGCAGTGCATAGTCAAGGTTGCTAGTTGGATGTACATCAATACATTTTCATGCATACATTTTCGGTAACACTTTACTAGACACTACCGTCATAAGCATTCCATGACACTGTCATAACAGTGTCATAAAAGTGTCATGTCACAGACATGATGGTGTCATAAACAGAATGTCAATGTCA
>JASCQY010014023.1:0-10345 GCA_030264315.1 Sardinella tawilis
TTTTTGTGGAGTTACGTTGACTAATAAGGTAATAAACGCGATTTCAGCTTCATTTGGGTTTCAGTTTTGCTTTGCCCAATGGGCGCGGGGCGCGACATTTCACATTGCAAAAGCGGTAAAGCCGGTAGGAAGGGGTTGACGGCGGTGAAATAGCCTTCATTCGCCCCGGAATGAACTTATGAGTGAACTATTTAACCATCAAAGTGACTACGACGCTGATATATTAACCTAAAAAGGTTGCATAGTGTACCTTTAAAGAGCATGTGTTTTTACCGAGATCCAGGTCTGTCGACAGCATGCGTCAGTACACACCTCACAACCATGCCAGTTGGTGCAGCCATCAGAAGCCCCACCCAATGCCCATTGTTTGTGTCTGCCCCCAAAATATCTGCCGTTGCTCTTATCTCTTAGGCCTTGTCCACCACACAGACACACCAGGGTTGTTGTTATTTTTCTAATGCCATTCAAAAATGTTAGTGAGCAGGACAATGATATTTGCCACGCCTTTAGTCTCAAACTGTCAGGTAACCTGGCCTGCTTCTTAGCCACCACACTAATTTGGGAAGTCATTATCAGCAAACCAACCCCCTTAACACCTCCCATCTTCTTAAGTAAGGAATGGAACAAGTGGCAGGAATCAAGCATGGATCCTGCTCGACTCCGGCCCACGCACTTCTCTTCAGGCAAATTTGGAACAACAATGTTTTTCCACCCAGGGGTTTTTCCACCCAGGGAACCACATACCATGCAGGAGGGAAACACTATCCTTTAGTATGCTACTGCTACTGCATGCCATTGTACTGGGTCTGTAATGAATGGGAAATGCCTGATGTCTCTCTCTTAGTTGTGAGGTAGCCTACTATAAGTAGTTATAGAGAACAGGCTTCCCTACACACCCAAAGAAATAACACTAAAAGACTATTTTTTATACATGTTAAAACTATTTAGGATTTTTAAATTGAAGAGCAACAAGAAAAACTCAGCCATTCACCCATGTAGTAAATTCCTGAGAAATTGAACTGCTGAAAAAGCAGAAATGGCCACTGTGGGACAAAAGAGAGTAACTGTGCCGAGTTGCATAATGTTAATGTGTTAAATGTGTTAGGAGACCCGAACAAAAACCATCATTATTCGTCCAAGGACTTTTGTCTTGCACTAGCCAAATCCTAATAGCTTATGGAACAACCACATCCTGTTCCAGTATGCATCAGAACACAGTAAACAATACAACATCAAGCTCTGGCTGTGTTCCAAACCGAGAGACATGTCAAGAGTTGGGTTCCCACCTGACCACATTAAACAGTGCCTGTCCTCTATCAGAAACACTGGCAGAGAAATAAACAAGCCCCACAAGGAAAGTTATGTAACACTTTGCTTTAAGTCTGTATCAATAAAGGGCTATGAGGTATACATAATGGTGTGTGGCTATCCATAGCACTAATATGGTCATTAAGTAGACTGATTACAAACAATGATGATACAGAAGTGAAATTGACAAGTTGACACAGCACAACACAACAATGGTTCTAAACTGGATAAAGTCAACAACTTGGTGTTAACATCACAGACGACCTTAACTGGGATAGCCACAGCCCAACAATGTCTCTTCCACCTTAGACAACTAATAATAAGGGAGTTTGGAATTTATCAAAGATCCTGAAGGATACAGAGGAACCATCCTGACAGGGGACATCAAAACATGGTATGGAAGTTGCTCTGCGACTTGCCATCCAAACAAAACCTGTTTAACAGGCGATGTGTCAGGAAGGCCAAAAAACTCACTAAGGACCCAAGCCATACTAGTCATGGACTGTTTTCTGCTGCTACCGTGTGTCGAGTGATATTGCAGTCTTAAAACTAGAACCATCAGAGCGACTCCAGAACAGCTTTTTCCATCAAGTTATGAACACAAAAACAACAATGACACACACACTCATGCATGAACACATTTAGACACACAAACACACACACACACACACACACACAAATACTCTTAACACTCAACACACATTTTTTTAGAACACTTGCTTATTGTCTTACACATGAGTTGCAACCGTGTGATAAACGCGATAATGGCCTTCAAGGTGTCCCCTTTGTGGGGCAATAATGGACTTGGCGGAAGCAAACTCCGCATAACAGCATCATGGTGTTCTTTGCTCTGTCTCTTCCATTATTCTCCTATCGGGACACCTCAAAGGCCATTATGCCTAACATAACATACCAGTATGCAAGTCCAGCCTGGTGTGTTACAATACAGTACTTTATAACATAAGTGTAATCCTAAGCATACTTGAATGGTTTTTCTTTCAGTTATGCCAGTCACTTCTACGGTATTCTGAATGTATTTATAATGCTTCATAGATAAACGCTATAAACAAAGTGCTCGGTTCTATTGTGCATATGCCCATGCAGGCACACAGGCTCATAGAAGCATTTGAAGAGGTGGATAGTGTAGGTATAATATAAACACATAAAAGAAGGTTTAATCATGGCTACTGTAGTAAGAGCTACTGATGACAGAATGGAGTTTAGGGAATAAAGCTCAGAAAAGGAAGGGATCATGGGGAAAAAAAACAATCAAGTTATCTGGACTCAACACCCCATTTGATAACATCTCCCTGTTCAAAAACCCCCAACACACACCCAGGAATGCGGAGAAGGGGAGACAGAGGAACCATATGTGTTAGCTGGAGCACACCCACACTCACACTGTAAACAGCACTAGTGTCTAAACCTGTTACTTGTCTTTGGGGTATCCATGACTCTAGGCTTTAAAATGTGCATCTAACAGACTAGCCTTGCAGTGACATACTCATATCATTAGCCATTTTCTTTTCAGCACATAGAAAATGAGTCTGGGCATCGAGTGTGTCCTCCGATTGTGCAAAGGTTATTGCACAAATGCATATTTTTAAGTGCTGAATTTTACTGAATTTTTAAGTGCCATTTTACTTTTTCCATATAGCACCTTGATTTGCCCCTCTGAATGCATTATAAACATGCATCTTGGGATGCATGCACTGTAAATATGCTTTTCCTATTATATGCTGTCTTTACTTCTTTACTTTCATTTAAAGTGAAGATGACTTTAAGCACTGAGGGGTGGATGTTTAAGGGGCTTATGACTTATCTCTAATTTAGGGATTGAGAAAGGTATCGGGACCTTTCATCTTTATGCTCCCCCGCATAGGAAGTGGGTTATCAGGGGCCCTTCCCATCTTCATGCCTGTACCAAAATTGTTCCTCTCATTTCCACCCCACCAGAAAAAGGAGTGACACATTGTTCAGCCAGTATTTCCTGCTGCTTTTAACTGCTTCAGGAGAGAGAGTGAGAAAGAGAGAGAGAGTGAGAAAGAGAGAGAGAGAGTGGGAAAGAGAGAGAGAGAGAGAGACTGATGCACCCTTGGATGTCCGAAGCTACAGAACTGACTGCTAATAAAGAGCTGAAGTAGCAGCTCCGGAGTCTGTTGCAGGGGTGTCTGTATACGCGAGGCATATCAAAGTAAGGTAAGCAGTGTTTCTTATTTGTTTGAGATCATCTGTTACAATAGCTTTCCAATGAGGGTGAAAACAGGACAAGTTTTAAGGGTAGGCGGTGCGGATAGGGAAAAGACCACGTACCAAACAAATGGCAGGACCCTTGTGAAAACCAATACATAACTGCTCTCAGACTTATTTCCATCACGGAGTGGCAAAAAAAAAACAAAAGGCTTCACTGTTGAACTTCACATAAGTGCGACATGCAAGTTAAGGTAGCAGAAACAAAGTCTCGGGCATCAAAATACATAATGGCAAGCTTGTTCTGTGCCCCTCAGGTCAGTGTTGCCTCCACAAGATAATTATCGCTTTTTTTCTTAAAGAAAAACTGGTTGTACTTGTTCATTTGGCAAAAGATGGCATCTGATGCCTGTGTCGATCTCTCTCCTGATACCATGTGGCAGGTTCATGTAAGTACACACTCGTTGAATCATACAGAGGTCTATATCCTTTGTGGTTCTCTTTGGAGATACCCCAAAACACACGCGCGCATGCGCGCACACACACATACACACACACATATACTGTACACAAACACACACAGAAACAGAAACACACACACACACACACACATACACATATACTGTACACAAACACACACAGAAACAGAAAAACACACACACACACACACACAAATATGCACAAAGCCTATATTTTTGGCTGCAGATGCTTATCCATACATCATGAAACCAGCTTATCACAGATCATTGTGATACACACTACACACACCACACACACTACAAACACCACAAAGGAAAGAGTTTGGGGTGGGATAGTGGCAATCCCGAACAAAGCCTTACCATTTTACACGTACAGAATTTAAAGGGCGGGGGAGGGGACGCTAAGTGATTTAGTCCTTCGGGATTTGAACTCAGACTAGCGGTGAAAACATGCAACCCATCATCACGCACAAGGTTACCATACACAACATGCACACAAGATCATGCCGTTGTACATATAGAGAAGCCAACGTGCAGAACAGAACAGGCTACAGTATGTCACAGATGGCCTCCGTGATACTATGCATTGCTAAGTTATCTCACCTACAGATCCACTCTCAGCTGCCTATACTTCACACGTACTCGGCTATCAGATCATCTGGAGGTGTCATTTGAATGTCATACCTGCGTCAACACAAACCAGTTCTTAGAAAGCTTCCCCCGTCACCTATGCTGAACCTCAGGAGCTCTGCTGTACTTCATCATCAAAACAGCTGTTACTGTCATAATAGCAGGTGTTTCATAATGCAGGTAGACAAACAAGCATTGGTGTGCACTCCTGTTGAACTTCTATTGACTTGAACATGCATACTAAATTGAAAGCATAAGAGAGCATATATATATATAATAACTTTAACACAGCGATTCAGTTATTGAAACAAGAGTACAACATGAATGTACAGATTATTCAAATTTTCATTAAAAAATAAAAGGTGGCTATGAGTGATATGATCCAACAACCTTATGATGCATTAATAATTAATTAGACAGGACTATGAGTTTTGATGGAGTTTATGAGTTGCATAATCCCATATGATATATATGACCTCTTTAGTTCTAAAACAAAAAATATATTTTTTTAAAGGTGCAATATGAGATCTTGAATGATGTCACTTCTGTTGACATTCCACATAAAACAACGAATTACAAAAAAAAAAATTAGCTCTTGTATGATATGTGAGTACTACAGATCTAGACCTACTGGGGGCATAAATCAGAGCTTAGCCCTCTGCACACATATTGGACTGTGCTTTTCTCTGGTCAAGCTGAAACTTGTTTAAACACACACAGACATTCACTCCTCTATCAATCAATGCCATCTCTCAAAGCGATTATCCTCTAAGCACAGACTTCCTCTGCCCTCTAAACTGGAATCAGCAGCCTGTACAGTTGAGGCTGATATTTTATTAGGCCCCATTACATGCAGAGACATAGAAGAAGCACAATTATGGAATGCCACTGTAATCAAGAAAATTACAAGTAAAATACTTGCTTGGCAATATGGAGCGAAATTATATGCAATAAAGTTAGAATAATTTTAACTTTGCTGCTTGACGAGCAACGACAAAACATACACCATCAGGCTATGCAGCAACAGCATGTTTCTAGACAGGTTGCCTGTATTTCAGTCAAACATACTTAAAATAACACAATCAGGCAATTGCAAATTTAAACCATATAGTGACCAAAACTTGCTACCTTCATTGAGGCATCATATTGTTGGTCAGAGCAGAGCAGAGCAGAGCAGAGAGGATGGTGGGGGCACAGAAAAACAGAGTTGGCTTGGGGAACAAGGCCAGGCAACGCCCTTTAGATCAACAGCACATGGCCTCTGGCTGGCAGAGACCTATCGGTGAACATTCTGGCTGTTCGAAACATTCCCTTTAATAGTTTCATATAGTTTTTAAAGATTTGACATACAGGTATTTTATATTTATTTGTTTTTATACACTACATCTTACAGTGCATTTATGCATAATATACTTACTTGGTAACACTTTACTCGAAGTTTTCGACATAAGAGTGACATTAACCTGTCATAAGCATGACATGACACGCGTCAATAGTAGCCCCCCCAAAACCAACCAATCCATCCTGTATTGCAATATATGCGCTTTATCCCACCTGTAAAACACAGGTTACTTGCCTCTGTATAATTACCCAACAAGTTAACCTTGGACAACCTTCACGCATAGGTCTGCTCCTTGCTTTTGAAACGCATTTCTCAGAAATGGCTTCCGCCATCTGCAGAGCAGAGATACGGCCAGCAATGGAAATCTTCAGGGTGGTTTTTATCTAATTCTTTGGCCAATGGCCAGTAACTGTCCAGCAAAAAAATAAATGCACTTAGTGCCTAGAAATGCACTGCACTGAAGACAGAGTTCACCAAGCCGCTCGGATATCTCCGCTTATCTCCCTATAGTTTGTCCATTCTTTCTTTTAATCTCCACTGTTGGTATGTATATGGATGTTGAACAATTGTCCTTTTGTGAATGCATACTTTACGGCTTGGGAATACTTTATGTTGCAGTGTTTTGTGAAAACAATCTAATGGCTGGTTGTCCCTTGTTTTTGCTTCTGTTTCTCCCTCTCTCTCTCTTTCTGTCTCTCTCTCCCTCTATCACTTGCTCTCTTTCCCTTTCACTGTCTCTATCTGTCTCTCTCAGGCGTCTATTGTGATGGGCGCCCTGGGAAAAGACGCATTCCTGCCCGTCTTCTGCACTTTTGCCCTCCTTGTCCTATTTCCGGGTGGCATCTTTGCTGGGAAAATCCTGGTGTTTCCAGAGGATGGAAGCCACTGGCTGAACATGCAGGTGATTCTCCGTGAGCTGCACGCCCGTGGCCACACCCTGACAGTAGTGCGTTCTGTGCGTAGCTGGTACATCCAAGAGAACCCAGCACTGTATGAATCCGTCAACGTCGATCCACCGCCGTCTGAGGGGTTCAACGCCGAGATGTTCAATGCCCTGCTCCAGCGTTCGCTGCATCTACAGACAATGTCATCACTGCGTCACTTCCTGGAACAACAAAGCGATGTGAGTCTCACTTTGCGGCTCCTTCACACCGGCGCGCTTCAGATCATCTCCACCATACTAGATGACACTGCGCTCACCACCCAGCTACGCGAGGAATGCTTTGACCTGCTGCTAACCGATCCCGCATTCCCGGCTGGCGTGCTCCTGGCGAACTACCTGAACATGCCGCTGGTCTACAACGTGCGCTGGGTCAACACGGGTGATGCCCACAACGCAATTGCCCCGTCGCCACCGTCCTTTGTGCCCACGTACAACTCCTATATGACGGCGAACATGAATCTGTGGCAACGGGCGCTGAATATGTTGCGCTACGCATGCGGCCTACTGCAAGAGCACTTCATCCTATTGCCCATGTACGACAAGCTGATCGAGCGCCACTTTCCCCCAGGCTCCAACCTCTTGTCCATGCAGCGCAGGGCTGACATCTGGCTCATGCGGACGGACTTTGTGTTCGACTTTCCGCGCCCGACTATGCCCAACATGGTCTACATCGGTGGCTTCCAATGCCGACCACCACAGCCACTCCCCAGCGACCTTGAGGCGTTCGTGAAGAGCTCTGGTGAGCATGGCCTCATCGTGATGTCCCTGGGCGTGCTGATTGCCACACTGCCAAAGGACATCACAGAGACCATTGCCACAGCTTTCGCCCAGCTCCCTCAGAAGGTCCTGTGGCGCCACGTGGGTGACCGGCCAGCAACTCTAGGCAGCAACACCATGCTGGTGGACTGGTTCCCACAAAACGACCTCTTGGGCCACCCCAAGACACGGCTCTTTGTATCACATGGTGGCAACAATGGCGTTTTTGAGGCCATCTACCACGCTGTGCCCATTGTGGGAATACCGCTGCTCTTTGACCAGTTTGACAACTTGCTGAGGATGCAGGTGCGTGGCGGGGCCCGTGTGCTCGATGCCACCACCCTCACCTCTGACTCCTTCAAGGAGGCGATCGAGGACGTCATGGAGAACCCTTCATACCGCGAGGCCATGCGCATCCTCTCACACCAGCACAAGGACCGGCTTGTCTCACCACTTGAGACCGCCACTTTCTGGATCGAGTATGTCATACGGAACAAGGGTGCATCTCACTTGCGGCCCGAGTCCTGGGACATGCCCTGGTACGTCTACCACAGCGTGGACGTGGTTCTGCTACTTCTGGTTCTAGTTGTTCTTTCAGTAGTGGTTCCTCTCATTACATGCAGGGCCCTGTGTCGGGCAGTTTTCAAGAAAAAGAGAAAAGTGGAGTAAAGATTTAGCTTTGTTTTGTTTTGTTTTTGAAGAAGAGGAAAGAGGAGTGTCGTTTTTTTATTTTATTTTATTGAAGTGGAGTAAAGTTGTTTAAAAAGAGGATATCAGTTTTTGTTTTTGGGCACAGAGCACCTTGTTGTACCTTGTGTAGAAAGAGAACGAAGTTTTAAGGATTAAAAGGGGGTCATTTTTGGTTCCTTTAAAGACTGGTTAGGCACAGCCTGGAAGAGGTTGATGTGTAAACAGAAAGTCAAATTTCATTGTATATAATTCATATGTTGTGATGGGTCAGAAGTTGTAAAAGAAGTTGCAAAAGCTACATAATCTTATGAAAGAGTATATCTTATACTCTGTATGTGTTGCACTATTAAATGCTATTTGCTTGAATCGAGACCTGAAGTGGTACAAGAACATTGGCACATGTTTACACTGCATATTTCAGTGGTTTATCAGTGTTTTGATCATCATTTTGATCACCTCGACTGTATACTTTTGGTTTCAATGTTTTCTCTTCCAGTTAACAGGTTCAAATATACAACTGACTTACAGTACTGCTGAATAATTATAATCATACTAGCAAGGATAATGCTGGAGCTATCACTGTTTTGGGCTTTCCAATGTTTATGTTGACTAGATTCCCAAACATGCCTTTGTGTTTGATTAAAAGTAAATGCTTACATTGTTTCCTGTTTATGTGTAGTTTGTACATGTACGTGTAGTTTGACAGATTGAAACATACGGTACTCTGAAGTAAGAGGACAAAAATACATACCGCTTCGTGCCATTGTCTCTGGTCCATTATCCACACACAATTTGGCTTTCAATGGCTTGCTGTGTGTGCTGCATTTTTTCAGCTCATTTGGGGAGATTGCATGCCTGTCAGCAAGGGCAAAAGGGGTGTGGTTATGAGAGCAGCACTGTGGTGTAAGTGGATACAGCGCTCACACCACATTCAGACCTAAGTGCCCATGGGGACTCAAGGTCGTTTTTGACCTGTGGTCATTTCCCAATCCCACCCCACCTCCTTCTCCCTCCCGCTTCCTGTCTCACATCATTGTACTTTCTGATAAAAGGTGAAACACAAAAAATGTACATTATAGTTAAAAAAAAAGTTAGTTTCGAAATGAGGGATTGATCATATTCAGTGTTTGTATCTCATTTAGAGAAGCCAATGTCAAACCTATTGTTTTATGTCAAATGTCCCTCTCATAAAGGACTAATCTAGGTTTCAGAAGACTGGACTGTTATCACTGAGATACATATCTCATTGACTGTGGTCTGAAGTTCTGTGGCCATCATGGTGGCTGAAACAATGAACACGTGAATATTTTTACACACATCAACAAACAAACAATGTAGTACTGTAGATAAGGACAAAGTCTCACCAGTAATCCAGTTTCAATCCTAGTGGCATGTATCAATCCGGGTGGTATGACATCGTCACGCCTCATTAGTATCATGTAGGTACAAGAGGTCAAAGGTCATCTAGGTAAGAACAGGGCAGAGATGATTCAGGCTTCTGAGACTTTATCAGAGCAGAGCATGGAGGCCTGGGACAGACTGAGGCTCTGAAATGAGTTCACAAGCGCTGTTTAAAAACACTATTGTTTCAAAGGGAGTTGTAAAAAGGGCAAACCCAAACAAAGATTTACACGAAGTACGGACAAGGTCGAATGCCAAATATGTGTGTGTGTGTCCGCAAGTGTGTATTAGTGTGTTTGCATTCTTGGGCTGTGTTTCCTGAAACATGTGAATGTATGTGTGTGTGCATGAACGTGTGTGTGTGTGTGTGTGTGTGTGTGTGTGTGCGCACTCATGTTTGAGTGTTTTTGCACTTGCATGAGTCCATGTGTGTTTGAGCATAGTCATGCATTTGTACTCATATTGTACACTTTTTATATAGCAGAGTAAGCTGGTGAGCTTGTGGAAACATACTGATACATACATATGAATACACGTGTGTGTGTGTGTGTGTGTGTGTGTGTGTGTGTGTGTGTGTGTGTGTGTGTGTGTGTGTGTGTGTGTGTG
>JASCQY010014044.1:0-22576 GCA_030264315.1 Sardinella tawilis
CCTGACGACTCCATTACATGGATAGGCTATGATTCCAATAACTCTGCAAAGACGTGACTTCAGTGGAAAGTGAAACGACTGAGTAAGTAACGTTATTTTGCCTCAAATCGCGAAAATGGCACTTGACCTTTAATTGTTGTGTAGATTACATGATCTAGTGACATTGCATGCCACTAAACTAACAGTTTGGATGTGACTGACAAATTGTTATTGTACAAGCATCCTTTGATGATGTCATTAAAATTCCCTTGCTCTAGAAAACACATTGTAATGGTATTGGTCCAGGACCTCACAAACATAAATTTGTTAAGCCATCAACTCAAACATTTAGTAGCTGACTATTACTCAAATATAACAATCATTAGCTCAGACTTATTGAGTGTGAAGTATTCAATTTTTAAAAAAAAAAAAAAAAAAACTTGAAATAAAAACTTAAAAAAAATTAAAACTTCAGGAAAAAATGAAATTTTAGTGGTAATCAGTTTCCACAGATGTTCTGCGTTCACTGAGCTGTTGGGGTTTACAGTGTAGCTATGGTATTAACATGAACATTCAAGAGCCTTTGGAAAAAAAAAAAAAAGATTTGTGTTTTTTGTGCGTGTATGTAGCCTACTCACTGCCTGTGTCACACTGTTAAGGGGGGCTAGAGGAAAATACTTACACATGTCGCCTACGTAATGCAGGAAGTGAGTCAGACCTCCACACGACCAAGCAAAGGGCAAACTATTTAAATTGATTACAATGAACCTCCAAAGAAAAGAAATAGGTCTATCTATACTGTACTTTTACTGTGTGACAGTACCTTACGTTTTTTTTTTTTTTTTACTAGACGTGCTTAGGCATGTCTGGGTCACAGGAAACATGCAGGGGGTTAGATATCTCTTCTTCAAATGAGAGGGACTTCTTGGAGTTATTAAATCTTCTGGCCCAATACAATGATTTCCTGAAAGAACATTTTTGAAACCTGATGGGACGTGTGTGATCTAAAATGTCAGTGTCAGGGTGAGATCATTTTAGTGCCACGTGACAGACTGAGTCTGCATTGTGAAAAAAAGTTAAAGCAGTAACATTTTATTCTGTTAGGGTTGATTCCACTAGTGACATAATGTATAGGCCTAAACAATTCTCACTGTGACTGCATGCCACTGAAACTGGTTAGTAACGAGTGCTTTGTCCAGGATGAAGAGTAATGCACACATATGTTACAACAAACTTGAAAATGCCCATAAAGGAAATAAACCCAATGGCAAATAAACCCATAGCCCTGTTGTTTAAAGGGTTTATCCGGAGTGAATCAACCTGTGTCCCTGTTGTCTGAGGCTGCTGAGTGCTGTTGATAGGTATCAGAACGACATCGTTACAACTTGGACCGAATTCGCGAACTGGCTGCTAACGCTAACAGATAGGGCATGTCAAAACAAAACGGACATGCCCTGATCAGCCATTTCGTTAATCAATGATGGCCATTTCGTTATTTGGTCTACCATGCATGAAAATCTGTCATTCTCATACCTATCGATAGCACTTAGCAACGTGAAACAACAATGTATTTTAACAAAAGACCTACCGAAAGAAAGAAAAAACTGCCACAACATGCCTTCATCCTTTCACACAATACGGGAAAGAGGACAGTTTTTATATTTTGTCTCTCCCATGTCTGAAGAATGCTGGAATGTATGTAGTCTATGTCTACAGGCAGACAGACAGACAGACAGACAGACAGATAGATAGATAGATAGATAGATAGATAGATAGATAGATAGATAGATAGATACTTTATTATCCCATAGAAAATTCAAAAAGGTTGGTTGGAGATTCGTCACTTGCTGCAGCTTTGACACAGACATCTATGCACACTAGTTTGGCTCCAACAATGCTAACAGAGAGGTGGCGGAGTGAGGGACAGGTTTGCTTAGTATTTCACATCTCCAGCTCGTAAAATTCCTTGGCAGGTCCAATGCTGATGCAGCATCATTCCTCAACGTCAGCGGCTCTAGCTCTAAAGTGCCCTTTGCTATTTTTAAGGTTCTGTGTCACTACTGAGCTTTAGGGATGGACTTTAAGGGTTCCAGAGTTTGTTGTCCAGGTACACCCATCATCATTCCCATTGAGAAGTATGTCATGTTCAGTTCATTTGAAATAAACCCTTTATATTATTAGGCATCATCACTACCTCTCAACTGTTGTTGACACTATTTTTATAGGTTACCTATTCCATTCAAGGCAGTAATCCTACAGTAACTAAGTCAATCTTAACAAGGGGTTTGGAGATCAGTAGGACTCAGCCTTGTTATCTTTGGGATTTTTTGTTGTTTGTTAAACCTTTGGTAGGATACAGCTGTAATGTTGCATGTGTTAATAGTTGATGATACTTCTTGAGCTGTTACAGGTCTCGACATTGCAATATTCCTGTCAGCATCCCCAGTCCTGTCCTGACAACATTTTTCTTGAGAATTTCAATCATCAACTTACTAAAACTCTTATTGTACCAACATGTTTCCAATGATGTGCAAAAATGAAAGTTGTAGGGAAGAAGGCAAACTATAACCTTTTATTCAGGACACATCGTGGCGGTCTTGGCTGCCTTACAACCTTGCTCAAATAATGCCTATAGGCTAATAATGTCTAAATGGCATTTCTAAGGTAATTCTAATATTGATACATGGTACAGCCACTGTATCGTTTTAATATGCTTAAAATTAGGGTATTTTATTATCTTAAAATACATTTTGATGTAGTTTTTCCCCTCCCTGCTAGCTCCCCTGCAATGCCTTTATAGTAGGCTATTCTAAACCACAGTCATGAATTCATGCCAGTGCTTGTGGAAACAGGCCAAAGGATAGGGACTATCTCTCTCTCTGTTTGCAAAGTTGTTGTCTTCCATATAAGGCTTGGATACTGGTGTGAATGGTGGGCTATATCCCCCCATGACAATGTTAGTTTACTATTAGAATTAATATGCTATAAAATATATGATTATTATATTATGTTACTAATATAATATAATACAGGCCTATTATATATGATGTAAATTAAGGTAAGTTTTTAACCTTAAAGAACTTTGCAAGTCACAGTTAAACCAAAGATCCTTCAACCTATTTGGGCTGTGGCCTTTAAAGGATTTCTATATTTTCCATTTAAGTTCATAGATAGGGATCTATCTACTTTTTCTGACTTGCCAATAGTGGCATAGGCTAATCCTCTGATTGAGACAACTTCCATGACATCATCCTTTAAAGTATGCTGAACTCATTCATAGTTGTGTTATGCAAGGTCAATGTAGGCTACCACAAACAGTTGATGGACTTGAATGGGTTAACTGCACTGATCATATATTCCCACCTAGTATTAGGCCTAGGCCTAGGCTACAACCATTGCTATGTCGATGTTCTGAGAGATTACAACACGACCTTCCCAGAATACGAACTGCACCACCCTCTTTTCCCCTCCTTGCCTGTGATGAACTCTCCTGGAGTTTTGTGGGCAGCGCACCGGAGGGAAGGCAGTCAGAGTGCGATTGCTTTTGGTCAGGTCACAGCGCGTCTTTTTACCCATCTGACAAACTTATCGGTTAATTCAGTGCGCTGATTTCTACACTTAAAGGAGATGACTGTTATTTTTTTATAACACCACAATCTCGTCGTAGCCTTGGACAGCTGCGGAAGACGGAAAAAAACTTACTGTCTGCTAGCTTACACTGGATATGAAGCTAACAATGAAGGGTAACTGTAACATATTTACTCAGAAAAAAACGGATCAGAAAAGTGGATGCAGTCAGCTGTGCCGGCTAACTTACTCATCACGGTCTTATTTGGTCCTGCTCTTATTCCTCTCCATCAGTATCGTGCTTCTTGCAGACCTGCACATTAATCCTGCTGTCACAGGGACAGACGACTCCAGCTGAAAAGGTTAAAAGTGCTTCTGGTAGGTCTTTGCAAAACGGTAGTTTCTTCATATATTTTTTTAAGTACTAATGCAATGCTTACTAATAACAGCCTATTTTCTTTTTTATTAAATGAGGCTACTGATGCAGCTTCTCTCTCTCTCTCTCTCTCTCTCTCTCTCTCTCTCTCTCTCTCTCTCTCTCTGGTGTGTGTGTGTGTGTGTGTTAGCAAGCTTGATCTTGAACTGATGAGTGGGAAGATAAACAGGGTCATTATTGGGTTTCCATCTGTGCCCTGTGTCAGAGGAAAAAAATATTGTTGTAGTTGTTGTTGTTGTTATTTTTGTACAATGCAGCCCACAATAAAAGTGCTGCTAGTGGTGATGACTGAGTCGTGCTCCTTAAGTGGGGTTGTGTTATCAGCATGTCCATGCAGTTAGATCACAACCACATTTCATTCAAAGTTTGCCTTCTAGTGTTATCACAACTAAACTGAGGGTGAAGCAGGAAGTCATGGTAGAACAAATGCATGCAATGCATGTCATCCATGTGTTTGTACTATCATGGAGAGAGGCCATGTAAGGGCTTGCTTAACATTGTTGGGGTCCAATGATTATTTACTGACAACTTAAACCCTTTGATAAACATGTTGTTTGAGTCTCGCTGTCTCTGATCCCTGCTCCATTTGAGACTTCCTGTGCAAACAAAAAAATTGTAGCCAATATCATGATGAACATGGTTATTACTAGGCTATAGGCTTATAGGCTAACTAGAGGGCAGAGGGAATGTAAAACAGACTAACTGGTTTCAGACTAAGGTCTTCAGTAGATTTACACACTTCAGTATGCATAGCGTATCCAAGCAAAGATTGTTGAATACTGCTCTGCTTCAACCCACTCTGGTTCCAAATGTCATGAAACGCAAAACCTGTTGCATTTTTTTAATGAGTGCACTGCACAGTATGCACCCATGACTATTTGTTTATTTATTTATTGTGACAGACAATGCAAATTTCTGTCTATTTGCAGACTATGCAAATTCTGTGTTCTGTCATACATGCTGTGCAATGACAATAACTTTATTTTGATAACCTGTAGGCATTCTATTTTTTTTGTATTCTATTGAGATTTCTTGTTACTGTGGTTGTATGTCTTGTTAACAGAGTCTGTCTCTGACTTTGACATCTGGTAAAAGTCTCAGGTTAAGTCTCTGGCTTTGACATGTGGTAAAATATTGGAGGATGACACTTTGACAGGTTAGAGGCCTCAGTGAAAGTTCATTTAACCCCTAAAGACAAATACAGCTTGATTTACAAGCTGAAGGGGGAATAGATTAATGGAGTATTGTACCTTGTTCAATGATGTTAAAATATAATATATTCAACTTAAATTTGTCAAAAATGAGCTCAAGTGCAATTTTACAAGCCTAATTAAAACCTTATATTGTAGGCTACAGTATGGGCTATGTATTGAAATGTTCCCTTTGCAGGCGCTCTCTTTGGCCACCACTAGGGGTGGGGCGATTCGTCGGCGTCATCGATTACGTCGGCGCAAAAATACGTCGATGCAAAATCTGCACGTTGATGCGTCAGATCCAAAACCAAGCGCAGCAGCATCGTGAGTGACTGCCCAGAGTTTCAACAGTGCATGCACTAAACTGTTGCCCATTCACCCATTCTTCTCCGACAGTTAACTGGTCCGGTTTTTGCTGCACAGACATCAAACTAACCTGACTCTCACCAGATCCTTGAAGTTCCGCTGAGCTCCACACAAGGATCTGGGACTGATCAATAGGAGATGTATTTCAGAAGACAGGGCCTTTTCAAAAATCTTTCCGTATGATTGGATAAACCACTTTATTGAAATGCTACTACAACCACTCACATTGCAACCGCTAATGAGAGCTTCACTTGTCCACTACGTCACATCAATTCAAATACCCGCCTGGCGATTATGATTGGTTCAGTATTTTTTGCTCCCTTGAACGAGTTTACATTGCCCTCGATCCCAGATCCTTGTGTGGAGCTCAGCGAAACGCCCCTAGTGGAGCCTGGCGGAACTACAAGGATCTGGCGAGAGTCAGGTTAACATCAAACACCCATCATGTGAAACTGCACAACCTAGCCTTTTTAACTGTGCTAGTCATTTAGCGAAGTGAAGAACGGTTCGTGAGATTATAAGCATTGAATTTATATCCAAATGAATACTACTAATGAAGCTGTGCATCTATGTTACAAGCTTACCCATTCATCTCTGTGTAATATCTCCCGAGTTCTTAACTCGTGAGCAAGCCACATATCAAAATAAACAGGAGATTCTGCTAATTCCAGTGGCATATATAGCTTTCCTCTGTATGATTAGGAGTTCCCGAATAATTCGGTCTTGGAATCAGCAATTTTACACACAACAAATGCTATTTTCACACTTAAAAGCTTTACTTATGTTTTTGTAGCCAAGGTGTCCTTATTTTATACTGTACATGTATTACATAGGCTAAATTAGCATGAATGAATTAAATATAAAATAATCGACAATCGAGTCAAATCGAATTGATCGATTAATCGATCATCAAGTGGTCTCAAACAACAGGGCTATGGTTTGATTCACACCAAACTTCTCCTTTTTAATAAAATCCAAGGAAAAATGAGTTTTGTGGTCCAGCTAGTTTGACCACTTTATGGTGGTCATTCTGACTTTGCTGGACATATGCCAGCCATTTTTTACTTCCACAATGCAGCCTAGTCCAACTATATTCAGGGCATGCATTCAGGGCAGCTTTTCGCAGGAAAAGGTTGAAGTGATGAAAGGCAGGGCCAAAGAGGTTGAGATAGCCTTGATGTGGTAAATTGAGATAGTTCTGGTCACCTGAGAATGCAATGAAGAGTATGAGAGTACATTTTTGGTGTCCCCTCCTCCTCATTGAGTAGGCCCTCCTCGTGCTGTTGACACTGGATCGACAGCATTCAGATTCTTTTTTAAACTGCTGATGCTAACAAGCTAGCTGATGCTGATCAATCTTTTAAGGCAATCTTTTCAGTCAGGGGTCCAGTTAGAAACACATTTGGCAGGTTTGTCAAGCCAGGGAATAGCCATGCTGCCTTGCGTGCTTGTACCAAACTGCTCGGCAGCCTGGAGACCAAGGCCAAATTTTGCATAGATTTGGGGAACAATCATAGAATGGGGAAAAAAAGGCGATGGCGCGTACTTTTGGACAGACGGAACCACACGTCCCCTACGAGAAAATGAATAGGTGGTTCCCCGACTAAATCTCACTTATGATTTAGCCTGGCCAGGTGAAGGGTTGTCGGCAAGTAGTCGTAAAATCAGCAGGGTGTTGCTGACATCTGCAATTTGCAATTGTCATTGTAAATGCAGAGACTTTAAATGTGGCAAATGTTTACAGCAAATGTGACCAATTGTATGTTATTTGCACCTCACAGATACTGTAGCAGTGTTCCCACTGAAGCAATCTTCTCCAAGGTGGGAGGATGTAGGCCTATTGTATGTGGCATGCAGAGACATGCACTTTTATGATGACCCTGTTCAAGCATGGAGACGTAGTCTACCATAACTTTCTTTGAATCATTGTAAAGCCCATGACTCAACTATTACCACACAAATCTCCCACCTGTTTCTCTGTAATCACACTTCCCTTATCGGAACAAGGGGGGTACAGTCAAAGGTACATCCTGCATGATAGCATCTCCCACTGTTAATGCTGAATTTTTTTGTGGCAAAATATGACTTTTTTTTGTCTCCTGATGAGTTTTTCATTATTGCTGTTTGATCACAGGTGACCTGCAAATTGTAAAACATGTACATTGTGTAAATAAGTACAGGGCTGTGTCTTCTTGAATTCTTGGTTTCTGACAAGTTTCTAATTTTCTATGAATCTATAAAAGTCAAAATGACTACAAAGAGATAACAAAACAAGCCACAAACCTAAATGCTGATGAACCAAAACAAGAAAGAAACAAAAGCAATAATGCTATGCCCTAAAACCCAAACTCTGGCTGTTTTTGATTAGTTTTAAAATCTTAAATCATATACATTCCAGTCAGAACATTCCACACAGATAACATATTCCCTGCAGTTGTGAGTGGGGAGGGGAGGGCCAGGGAATGCCAGGCTTTAATCCATTTGCTTTCTGACTGGAACCACACTCACCAAAATCACACTGAATAGGCTACATGAATGAATGAGTCAAACAATAAATATGCTGTATGAATAAATCTGTCAATCAATCAATTACTCAGACAAGCTCACACCACCACACAACCAAACAATCCTGTACAAAAGCAACAACAAAAAAAACATTAAAAGACATAGGAAAGGGGGCGCACTAGCTCAGTTGGTTAGGCGCCCGACCATGACTCTGGGGACCCGGGTTCGATTCCGGCCTGCGGTCATTTCCTGATCCCTCCCCGTCTCTCTCTCCCCAATCACTTCCTGTCACTCTTCAGCTGTCCTGTCCGAATAAAGGCAAAAAGCCCATAAAAATATCTAAAAAAAAAAAAAAAGACATAGGAAATATTCAGCCAGAGGAGTTTCCAATTTCCAGGCAGTACCGGAAGTCAGATTTGTAAAGAGAGCACAGGAAGGAAGACAAGACCAGACCCTTGAGACAAAGATGCCCTGTTTCTACTATTGTACTAATACCATTTAACTGCAATTTGTCGGGATATTTCTTTATGTGTGCTTGACTAGAAATAATTACATTTACAGAATGCCATTTAGCTGCAAACATTTAAATGTTTGATTAGCTTTATATGTTTTTTTTCCAGTTAATCCCTGCTGCTACTATCCATGTGAGAATATGGGTGTCTGCGTGAGAATGGGAATGGACAGTTATGAATGTGACTGTACCCACACTGGTTACTATGGGGAGAACTGCACCGTTCGTGAGTAAACAGAGAAATTGTATATGCTTGTGTGGAAGAGCAAATCGAAAAGCCACCAGTCATAAAAACAATGAAATCCAGTCAAGACACGTGCTGTAAGCAGATGATTGGCATGGTGGAGTAACACTCACGTTGCTTGACTGACCCAGGTTCGATTCCTGAACCCCATGTTGGAAGTCTTTGTCGCTTTGGATAAAAGAGTCTTAAATACCAGAAATTACTTTTTTAATGAAAAAATCAAATTTTTAAGAATATAAAAAAAGAACTGTATTAGCCAGTGCATTTGCCCATGAGTGCAGTTATGCGTGAAATATTCTAACTGATCTCGGCATGTTGCATGCTGTGTGCAGTGCTGCCTGACCCTACAAGAGGTCTGTACTTGCCTGTTGGGTAGTCGCTCCCTGATTCGGCCTGAAATGACCCATAGGAACATTTGTGTAAACTTTTGAATGTTTACCATACTGTGCACGAGTCATTTCTGTTGAGTCTCCAGTTGTCTGTGCTTGACTAGACTGTTTCTGCGCATGATATAAACAGTTAACAAAATAGCATTGTTCACTTCTCACAAATATATCCTTTATTTCATGTGGCTAAAACTTTGTAACAAATAGCATTTCATTTGAGTTGTTGTTTTTGTGGTTGTTGTTGTTGCTATTTTCCAGCTGAAATTTTGACCCGAGTTCGGGAGCTCCTGAAACCAAAACCCGACATCATTCACTATATTCTCACCCACTTTCACTGGGTCTGGGACATCATCAACAGCACCCGCCTGCGGGACTGGCTCATGCGGATTGTCTTGACAGGTCAGTATGCAACCAAGAAAGTTGTGTAATGGATTTGTGGAATAACACAAAGCCAAGGAGGTGCTCTGTGTTGTATCACAACTGATAAAAAGTAAGGAATAAACAGACTTGATGATGATAGATCACTTCCCTCTAATAATAAAAACATTAATAATGATAGGCTTAAAATGAAATAGTAGTAAAGCATTGTGTCGTCATAATCTACACTGTGATCGGGCATGATTAAGAAGCAGACCGTATCGTACCGTGCCTTAGGAATGCGTAATAAGCTAAATATTTACGAAAATAAAATATACACAGTCTGCTTCGAAATGAACACCCTGCTTCTGTCATCCTCTGGCTGGTTCCTTCCCATGATTATGTAAACATGAGAGAAACAAATCTGTTTCGGCTACAGTTTCTTGTAGTTCTAATGATGAATGAAATTTAAACTATTTAAATTGGACTGTTCAGTGGGGCTTGTTTTGTTTTGTGTTTTTTTTTTTTTTTGGTTCCCGTGTAAGTTAGAGCTACAGCTTTGCTTGCACGTGTGTTGGTCGTGACCTTATATCCTGGAGATGTTTTTTCAGTGAAAGCCCTGTAGACTGCACTCCTGAACCTTAAAAAAAAAAAACCTTTATCATTTCCCTCCATGTTTCTGCATTGGATAGGGAAGCCCTGCTTAGACAAGGCTACTCCCTGCTCACCGAAGGTGCGCTAGGAATGTCAGTAGAGTTAAGCCAACAACAAACAGACCGAGAAGTCTGGGACAGTCAATGGCATTCTGCCAAAATAACTGTTAATACACAAAGGACTTTTTTTAATGCCGTTCCTGTGATTAAGCCTTGAGGCTCTGCGGCTTCCTTATCTCTATTTTTTAATGGACCCAGATCAGTGTAGATCTTGATATGCACATGCTGAAATAACAATTATATCACAAGTAGTGCAGTAACAACCAAGTTCTTGAAGCTAATAGAACAATTAATTAACCACACCTTAAAATCCAGCAGATCTCCATAACTAGTGAGAGCACAACAATTCCAACATTATTTACCCGCAAGGCTAATAACGCTATGTCATAAAATGTATACCGGTATTGTGTTCAGTTCTGTGATGAAAAATAATTAGTTAATGAATAGTTATCACCGGGAGAAATTAAATACTGTTTTCTGATTGGCTGGCAGGGTGTCCGTTATTCCCCAATAACGGTAGACCTATGACGTAGACTATATCTGATAAAAAAGTTTAATCTTTTCCATATCAATGCTATGGTGGACATTATTAATGGATATTACATTTTGTCACTTTATTAACCCTTTCCTAACCAGCCAGGTCCAATCTCATCCCAAGTCCCCCAACATACAACTCCAAGTATGGCTACCTGAACTGGGAAGCGTACTACAACACCACCTATTACACACGTATCCTTCCGCCTGTGCCAGAAGACTGCCCAACTCCCATGGGTGTTAAAGGTAAATAAAAGGGCACGGTCATCACACTTGTTATATATAGATATATATATATAGGTATATAGTATATAGATATATAGTATATAGATCTTTAGACACAGACCTCCTCTTTCTATTCTTCATACTGGGCTTACTCTAAACAGATGGGATCTGCTTTGAGCTAGATCTAGATCTGCTTTGAGCTAGATCTTTTACTCGAGCAGCCCTTTGAGCAATACTGTACAGTGTCATCATGCCAGGGGGTTAGGGTTCGTTCGTGGCATCGTTGCATTGTACACTTCCCTAGGGGAGCATCAAGTCCTGATGGTGGTGCAGGTGGTAGAGGTGCCGTTCGGCAACCAGAGGGTTGCAGGTTCGAGCCCTGCTCTGCCTGACCCCATCAAAGTGTACTTGAGCAAGCACTTAACCCCAAATTGCTCCCGGTGGTAGGTTGGCACCTTGCATGGCAGCTGCCACCTTTGTGTGTGAATACAGTCACTGTGGATAAAAATGTCAGCCAAATGCATAAATGTCTTGACTAGCTTATTGATATTAGATCTGTTGTACGCTAAATAGTTCATAAATAAATAGAGAGGATTTATTGACATTTATTTTGGTCTATCAGAAAAGTAGCACAGCTAAAATAGATGAGGCATTGTAATGTTCTCTCTTTCTCTTTCTCTCTCTCTCTCTCTCTCTCTCTCTCTCTCTCTCTGCAGGCAAACCTGAACTTCCGGATGTGAAGTTGTTGGTGCAGAAATTTTTGCTTCGGCGACATTTTAAGCCTGACCCTCAGGGAACCAATCTCATGTTTGCCTTCTTTGCCCAACATTTTACTCACCAGTTCTTCAAAACCCACAACAGAAAGGGAGTAGCGTTCACTAAAGCCTTAGGTCATGGCGTAAGTAAGCATGTTCACCACCATGATGGTTTCCAGGTTTTTAGACCATTCATTAGAGGCACAACAGGCAACATTTTATATTGTGTTTAAGTTAGTTTAACAGCTTTGTAGTCAATAGCTCATAAATGAGGTGTGTGTGTGTGTGTGTGCGCGTGTCTGTATGTGTGTGTGTGTAGGGGGGGGGGGTCTAAATGAAGGCTCTTATCAGCTCCCCCTGGTGCTGTTTCAAACAGTTATAGGATCCCCCTGTATGCAGACCAGGTTGAGCCCTTATTCGCCAATACAAAAGATCAGTTAAAAGTTTGTGTTGTGACGTACCAATTTATGCAGACTGGAACTCTTCACACTTGGTCCCGTTGTAACATATTGTGTTGCTCTATCTTGGTCAATATTCCATGATCTTTAGTTATGGTGGTTGCATTTTTTTATGCTGCTCTGATGAATGAATGAAACTGAAATCACGTTTATTATGTTGTTAGTCAGTTATGTTCAGACTTGTCTGGTGTGTAAGGAGAGAAATAAATGATGAAAGTTGATCGTCTGAGCTCCATCAACATCATAAATAATTCTGAATTTAAATTATTCGAAATTCTAAATTGAATTTATTCATTCTCACTCCAAGACTATATCGCTGCTTTCCAAGACTATGTGTTTGTAACATTATTTTTAAAGGAAACTAAAAAGGAATACTGGCTTCCACTTTTGTACAATTTGATTAATTCAACGGATAGATTGATATGATTACAGTGGCTCTGGCATCTGAACTAATTCTAAAGTGATAAACAATTATGAAAAATCATTACAGACATCTATTACTTCAGCTTTTATGATATTTGTGTAAAATACATTTTCATATGACTTTTTTTTTCCAAGGTGGATGCAGGACACATATATGGGGATAATCTTGAACGGCAACTGAATCTTAGACTTCACAAAGATGGAAAGCTAAAATACCAGGTGAGTATTCTAGCTAAGTGATTTCACAGTATTCTGTTGACATTCTTTCACATGCTTAAGTGCACAGCACACTAGAATCTGTTTTCTCTATTTCCTATTTCCTCTATTTTTATGGGAGCCACCCTCTCGTCATGGCACTTTAATATCAGTTTTCCACAAGATGTAAAAAACTATTGGCCACCATTTGAGTTGCTGTTAAGCAATGTTAGAGTAACCAAATAGCAACTGGAAAAAACATGTTCAGGAAGGAAGGCACTAAGGTAGTTTGCCTTTAGATTCGTATTGAGCAAGCAAACAGACCACCAATGCGTTTCAACAACTTGGTCAAAATATTTCTATGTCTGTCCCTTTATACTGTATCTTCCATGTTTATGTGCATTGCATTTCCTTTGAGATTATATAACAGTGCAACATTTTCAAGTTGTCTGGATCATATTTAGATATGTGCAAAAAACTTTATGTGCAAAAAATGGTATACTGTAAGCTTAGATGATTTAAAATTTGTTTGTGTTCCAATATTCCCTGTTTTAAGCATGGCCTGACTGTCATTTATCTTTACATTGTGAAAAGCTACTGGATGGTGAGATGTTCCCTCCAACAGAAGCTGTGGCAAAGGTCCACATGAGCTACCTACCAACTGTGGCCCCTGAGCATAGACTGGCAATTGGGCAGGAGATGTTTGGGCTCTTGCCCGGTTTGACTATGTATGCCACTCTGTGGCTGCGGGAACACAACCGTGTCTGTGACATCCTGCTTAAAGAACACCCCACCTGGGATGATGAACAACTTTTCCAAACGGCCCGTCTCATTATTATAGGTAGCTATGGGTTTTATTGTCCTCAGTCCCAACAAGAGCTGGAAACCTCTTGTATCCTAAGGAAAACATGTATTCATTTCCAGTGTCCTGTACAGTAAATATTGAAGCAACATTCAATCCTACATTTTTGTATATTAAATTGTGCTAATAATACATTTGTGTCAAATTTTAGGTGAGACAATCAAGATAGTAATTGAAGACTATGTCCAGCATCTGAGTGGCTATCTACTTAAGCTGAAGTTTGACCCAGAACTACTTTTTAGTTCCCAGTTCCAGTACCAGAACCGCATCGCTTTGGAATTCAACCACCTTTACCACTGGCATCCACTCATGCCAGACAGTTTCCACATTGATGGCGATGAGATTCCTTACTCACAGTTCCTGTTCAATACATCCATCATCATTCACTATGGGGTGGAGAAAGTGGTTGAGGCATTTTCTCGCCAGCAGGCTGGACAGGTAGCCATTAGAAAAGTTTTTGTTTTTTCTGGTGTTTGTCATCTTACTAATGAAAAGGGGAAATGAGTAATTGTTATAAATACAGGTATAGCTCACAGACACAGTACAAAAGGGTGTAGCGGCCAAAATAATATTGTTGCTTGGCCATGTTTCTGATTAGTAAAAGTAATCCCAAATGCCCAAAATGAATTTTGATATTTGCCACCACACCTGAAATTGATCTAATTGGAATAAATGATCTTGAGTTCTTTGTTTCTTTGGCCATCAAGTTAGGTGTGTGTAGGTGAAATGTCATGTTACTGACACAAGGGGGCACTATTGATTCCCTTGGCCACCCCATGAGTCAAGCATCTGTCCCTGACTCCTCGAATCACACTAGGTTCCTTCATACTCCCCTTTACATAATGTTACATAGGCTGTGGGCCTAATAACGGTTTAAACTGCTTACATAGCCTAGCCTACTCTTGATTCATTTTGGATTCCTTATACCCTTAATGGAAACAGGTTAAATGACAAAAACTACATTTTCCAAAAGATCACATCCTCTAGATGTGATTTACATTTGTTTACATACTTTCAGACATGTCCCAACTGCTTCCATCCTGTGGAAAGCTTTGCTTTCGTTGTGCGGTGTGTGTGTGTGTGGTGCACTATGACCCTACTTTGCAGTGAAGTAGTGCAATAAAATGTTTCAGCCAGTTGTCCAGTAACAGCCCAGTATACTGTACAGTATTTCCTTTACATCAGCATTGTATGAATAGGAGGCCACCCACCTAGAGGGCTGTTTGGAATCTAATGCCCTCTGACATCAACGATAGTGAGTGAAACAGTACAGTAGGTCATTATGCTGAGACCACCATTCATTTCCTGTGGTGTCCTCTCTTGGCTACATTGCCAAAAAGAAGGCCTTATTTTCAAAACTTTCAATAGGCCTTCCAGTTAGCCAAAACCAATACCTACACCAATACTAGAACTGACAAAGAGGTTGTATTTGTATTACCGCAAAAAAAAAATATGTTGTGTTTGCACCTAAACTACAGTTTGGCATGCCACTGCATTCGGTAGTCTGTAATCCAGTCCAGACTTCTTAATCTGACCTTGCACAGAATGCTACATAATCCCTCATGAAATGACTGTTCTTTTTGCAGATAGGCGGTGGACAGAATACCCCTGCTGCCGTAACTCATGTCTCTGAGGAGGTTATCCAGGAAGGAAGGGAACTCCGTGTACAGCCTTTCAACCAGTACCGCAAACGCTTCAACCTAAAGCCATATACATCATTCTTTGAATTAACTGGTAAGAAAAAGATTTTTTTTTTAAAGGTATATTTTAATTATTTTTATTTTAATTTTATATATTTTTTATTTTAATTAAAATAACAAGCCCATGACCAGACCATGAATTTGTGGTGTTTGACACTATATGGCAGGAGGCACTACTGTACCACTAGTTTAGGTAGACTTAAATCAATTTGGCAAAATTTACTTTATGTGGTGGCAAACTTTATTTTATGTCGTCTACATATGGTCTTCCTGATGGCAGACTGCAAAGACATTTTAGTAATGTCATGTCATGTGACGTCACCGTATTACACACCTCTAGTTAAATACAGTATATTACCAACAGTCGAAGAAAATGGCGCATGACTATACTGGTACTCTGATGGCTTCTAAAATCATACCAAGCTTTCTGTACTTATGTGTGTGACATTATACTTTTCTAGAAAATGAAGAGACTGCCCGTGAGCTTGAGGAACTCTATGGGGACATAGATGCCCTTGAGTATTACCCCGGGCTTATACTGGAGAAGACTCGTCCTGGCACCATATTTGGCCAAAGCATGGTAGAGATGGGAGCTCCATATTCCCTGAAAGGCCTGATGGGGAATCCGATATGTTCTCCAGACTATTGGAAACCCAGCACATTTGGTGGCTCGACAGGTTTTAATTTAGTAAATTCTGCCTCGCTTGAAAAGCTGGTATGCCTGAACACGAAGAAGTGCCCTTACGTGGCATTCAGGGTTCCCTCGCAATCAGACTCGGAAACACCACAGAAGTCTGAGTTGTAGGTGTGTACAATACATAAAATCTTTGTGAAGAAGTCTTTACTGATACGTAAAACATGTCATACTGTTGTTGTTATTTTTGGTCACTCAATGATTCACAGTCACAATTACAGAATCAAATGAACCTCAGATCTTTTTGTTTTGTTCTATTTGGTCAAAAAACAATTCACCTCTTGGACTGGATGAAGCAGTATTACCTGTATGAGTGCCCTGTGTTGTGATTGGCTGTACAGCCAACCACTGGTTTAAATATACAGAAGGAATGTATTGAAAATATGCCAGTGGAATGATCATCATAAAAATGGTTTGTAAATATATCAGTAAAACAATGCCAGTCATTCAGTAAATAAATAATTCCACTCCATATGGCCAGATATCTTTCAGAAAATGAATAATTACATGTGTAAACAATAATTAGCTCAATTACAATTGCTGTAAAACTTTAGAAGCATCCCAACTGCATGTGTTTCCTCAGAGGACCCCATATGGGGACCTCCTGAGCCCAAGGCTGGGAAATGCTACGCTAGCAGGAGCAGGAATCAGCAGGGTCATCTACAACAGACAGACCATAAAGAATGTCTCCAGGACAGCAGAAGACACCACACAACTCAGTCCCAGCTTTTATGCAGAACAGTGTTTCATGAAAATAAAGCAAATCAATTGTATATATTTATGGGCAATTCCACACAATCTGTCACGTCCATAAAGCCAACAACATGCCGTAGTATTAGTAGGCCTATGATGTAAATGATTATGTTTATAGTTTCATAAAATGTGTTCTACCATCAAGAAGAGTGAATGTTCAAAATGTAAGTGATCTTCAAACACATAATACCATACTTTGGCATTGTGTTGACGTTATGGACGTAACAGTTTTGCATGGAATTGCCGTAGGCCTATATTCTTTGGTGTTGTCTGAGGTAAGGAGACTGTGGCCTTGACAATTATTGGCATTATTGGGTAAAAAAAAACAGGTGCACACCAAAAACTATAGACTACTATATGACTTAAAAGTAAAAGTACTGTATTTGAACAGCAACATTTGATCAACAGTTCGATTAATGTTCTTTTGATTAATGTTCGTTGGCAATGTTAGACATGTGACATTAGTGGCATTCATGTGGCATAAGAGCAATTATGAACTGCTTGGTGTTGTTTTAAAACTTGATTTTAGCAGGTAATACTGTATGTAAATACAAATCGTTCATTATGGTATATGTGATACAAATTATAAATTCTATGGATACATTAACTTCACTATTTAATGCCCATAGGGGTCCTTCAACCCTCAGTTGGAGAAGGCACAAAAAGAAGACCTCATTCACAGTTGTAAGAAAGTAAAGGAAGTTGATCTCACATATGTCAAATTACAAATATTCAGTATGAACACATATGTGGTGGCAGTAGGGTGCACAATAACTTTACATCTTAAAAAAATATCAATAGAAAAGTCAAAACACATTTACATGTTTAGAAATACTTAATAAAAGCAAAATGATCATAGCAGCAGCATCCCTTAAGGATCAAGGTTATAATTTAAGTTTGATACAGTATAACTATTCTGACAATTCAAGCACTCAGATTTCTGCAATACATCCTTTCGCCATTATAAGATATGAACAATAAATATGTAAAGGTATCTCCAGAGAACCATATCAGTTGTTATTGATTGTTCTCACACTCAATAGTCACTGTAAACTTTGCAAGTAAATTGTCATTCAGTAGTTTTACATATTTTTTTCAGATTTTACAGTGATATGTTTCTAATTGTCTCATTGTTTTGCAAATGGGCATAATTTCAGAGATTATTGAGTGACCATGTGTAATTAAACTGACTACAGGACAAAGTGAGCTTATTTATGTAAATTTCTTGATAAACCGCAGTTTCAGATAGGCAATAGCCAAAAATATGAGGGTCATTATACTAAGGGCAACATGGTTCTGCCAAAGTCCCCAAGTTGTATACTCAATGCCTTGGTTTGTGAGAAAGTCTTCTCCAGTACATCTGTCACATCAGAAAAAAACAACATCAATCAGTTATCTCAAAACAACAAATCAACAAAATGTACAAGACTAAAACTAAACATTAGTTGTGATGAATCAACATTTGTCTTTAATAAGATGTATATAGGTTATAATAAGAGCATGCAGGGTTTCATTGGCTGTTCTAAATTCTTTATGATATCAACTGGCTATAGCTCCATCATAAGCCTCTAGTAATAGTAACACAATTTAGTTTTTGGTCTGAAACTTGCTCTGAGTATTCTTAACTAAAACAAAATGACCATTGGGTGTTGAAGCTTGATATGAAGTTGTAAGTTGTTAAGTGTTACAGGAAAAATATGAAGTGAATCAGCTGATATCCCTGTTATTTAAGGCTGCTTAGTGCTGCCGGTAAGTAGGCTCTCAAAACGATAGTATTAGACCAAATTTTCTTCAATTCTCTCTTTGGGTTTACATGCATTTTTTGCATGGTTTGCATTCTGTCATGAAACTACAGGGCTACAGGTTGATTCACACAGGATAGTTCCTCTGAATCATGGCTGGAGCTGTTTTTACTGTCCGCACAACAAAAAAAGGAGTGAAGATTAACTTAAAGACACTTACGAAACACCCGGTGGAAGGGTGCCATTTATTCCATTACAAAAAATCAATCCTGTGAATTCATTAATCTGAAGAGCCTAAAAAAACATAAAACATAATAACATGTTTTCATTAATATGTAATTAACCAATTAACAAATCATTGAGCATCGTATGAACTAACAACATGGACTAATGCTGTACAACTCATTATTGATCCTTCTCATCTCTGAACCTGAAATAGATCCAAGTGTAAGACTGCTTATACAGTGGTCTGTGTGTTTAGTAAGCAGTGATGCGCTTGTTGTTTGCTTTATTTTTTAAACCTCCCATTTTTAAACTACCTAAAAAGTCACTACTTTTGGTGTAGCCATTATTTCGTAAAAAGCATTAATTAAAACATCTTACACTGAGGCCATAACGAGGAATGCTAAGATACCGCAGCCAGGCGAGCCACTCCACAACACTGGGTAGATTAACCAGCAGTCCTGAGAAGATCTACACACACATGCAACAACACGGAGAAGATCAATGAAGATGAGTTCTGGAGAGACTGTACAGTAATTCATGATGTTAGGAAGACCGATGGACTCCTTAAACACCATACACTATGAAACTGTGTGTTGCTGATTTACCATCATAAAAACGAAGCCGATGGTTATGAAGATGTTGGCAATAGCGACAACACTCTGGTCTGCAGAGATGGCCATTGTCATTGCAGTTGCTGTGTATGAAACTAAAGCCACCGTCAGCATAAACACGAAGAAGGCATCAGCAGTGGGTTTGAAGCCTAGGATGTAAAGGAACACAACAGAAAACACAAACAAAAGCACAGTGAGACACCATAGAATTACTCACCATATTGTCCAGTAAGATACAGGCTATAGCTAGACCCTTGTATAATTCTTTTCAATGCACAGAAACTGAATACGGGTGCTTTTCTTACTATCTGTCCTTTCTATTTCCATTCAATTCGTCTGATTTTATTGCATATTGCGACCATTAGGGGCTGCAGCTCCTGCATGAAAAGTGCTATACAAACAACAACAACAACAACAACAACAACAATAATAATAATGTCATTGTCTTACCTATCAAAAAGTAGGCCACAAGGCTGAAAGTGATGGCTGGTAGTGTGCGCAGTGTGATGATGTCAGACAGGATCTTGCTCAGGTAGTAAACAGACACTCTGTAGTAGCCACTGATATACTCATGTCTACAGTACAGAAAATAAAATGATTTTAATCGAGTAAATAATTCCCCCGACCATCTTGTTTATATGACTATCTGTCCAAAAATATATATAGTCAGCTAGAAATATAGCAATAACAAATCCATACCCAGACTTACATGAACAGTTTGCGCTCTGTGATGAAGAGTTCTGCTGATGAGATTGCAGAAAAGCACTGATTTGTTGTAATGAAGAATAGAGCCCCCATTCTGAAATATGATACAGATATAGAGGCAACATGTCAGAGGAAGTCAGGTTGACAAAAACAAAAAAGACAAAAGAACAAAATAAAAAACTGACCTGTTCTGAATTCCACTCTGATCTTCTTTAACACCGAAGAAAATGGCTCCCACAATTAATGCCAAGAAGATCGTCACTCCAATCTAACATTGAAGCAAGAGCCACAACCATTACTGTACGTCAAAAACGGGAAATGAAACACATGAACATTCTCATCATCTCTAATTAATAAAAATGGAGGACCACACATTTTATTCAAAGCATACAGCTACAGGCCAAAGCAGGATAAAAAGAAACGTCATGTCACATGTTTGTATTACATTATCATGACTTCCACAGAATGTAAAATACTATTACCTGAGCAAAAGAAGTTTGAGGGTTGAGCATGAGGTTCTTGAAGGTTCTCCAGAGGACCCATTTGAACTGGTGGAAGAAGGGGGTGTTGTAAGTGACAGTGCGTCCCTTGGCGGGGCGTTCGGTCGCTCGTCCCTGGTTAATGCGTTGCAGCTCCTGCTGTGTCTCACGGAAGTCCGCGCTCTGTTTGTAGGCCTCCACCAAATGATCCTCTATAGACTGCGGTGAGGAGCCTTCTCCATCTGGAGACCCATCTTTGGCACAGATCACCCACACACACAACACACACATTTAATGCGTCGAATGTGTCCTTGAGCAAGCACTTATCTCCAAATTGCTCCCGGTGGTAGGTTGGCACTTTGCATGGCAGCTGCCACCACTGGTGTGTGAATGTGAGGCATACATTGTAAGTCGCTTTGGATAAAAGCGTCAGCCAAAGGTATAAATGTAAATGTAAATGGTCTCACATAGCAACTCAACTGCACTTATTCATAATGCATATTATATCTAAGACACAGGTATTGTACCTGCAGGTAGTATTTTGCTATTTTAAACATTGTTAAAACATTTAAAACAAGTGAAGGAATAGGTTTGGTTTGATGATTGATCAGCAATTAGTCATTGCTGTGGATTTAATTGTGAATGAGCAGAATTGCGCTAAACCTACACACTGCTGTCATATAGGCTATATACTGTATTTAATATACAGTAATTAAGATATTTTGAGAGATGTACAGTTTCATTATGATTAGATAGACACAATAGGATATAGACACCCATACTCTGCACCTATATCTGGAATGTTCTCCCAAGCACTGGAATTTCACTCACCTGAGGATTTATCGTTCTTCTGGTTTATGGCGTCACCATTTATGACGTCAAGGAAAAAATCTGCTGGATTGTTGTGTGGTTCACATTCATAACCTACAAACAAACAAAGACTCACATTAATTTCACTTCTGAAGATCATTTGAAGATCCAATAAGAAGATTTACAAAGGAGACTTTGTGGGAAGACATGGGCAGAACCTCTATGCATAACACAAAGCTGTTTTGTGACAACTTCCTAAATGGTCAATTCCAAAAATAATGTGCAAAACATTTCATGTAATCGTTCACATTATACAAATACCATTGTATTTCACTGGCGTTATGGACATATGGACTTAAGTCCATATGCTGTGTAATTGCCCAGATGCTTATTTCTGGAATTTGAGTACAACTGTTTACAGTACCTATTTCTTTGAAGTACTGCAGTGCATTGCTGGAGTTGCCGTGGTAAACCTGTCGGCCTGATACCAGCAGAGTGAGGTGGTCAAAAAGACGGAAGATGGAGAAACGGGGCTGGTGGATGGACAAAATGATGGTTCGGCCATTATTGGCCATCCTGATGGGGAATCGAGGGAGACATTGAGTTGTCATTAGCAAGACGGGATAAGTGGATGATGTGTGATCTTTTGATCAACTGTGCTTATATTGTATTTTAATAGTTGTTCTGTAGCCTACAGTAATTTACATTTGGTCAAGTTGGATGCATATCTCGAGTGTTTTTATATTATACTTGTTTTGTAATATTGGATATGGTAGTGTACAAGAATCATGGTGCATTTTATGTGTTGTGCAAGAATTTGGTAAATTTGCATGTGTTTGGTTTGTTTGTGAGTTTTGCGTGTAGGAGGATACCATGCACGCACCTTTTAAGTAATAACAGTACGGAATTGGCAGTGCTTGCATCAAGGCCAGTGGTGGGCTCGTCCAGAAACAGAACACTCGGGTCAATCAGAAGTTCCATGCCAATATTAGTGCGCTTGCGTTCACCTCCAGAGATGCCTCTGATCAGCGGAGTTCCCACCTGACCACAGCCAACAAATATCAGAATCACATACATTATTTCAGCTCAGGCTGCATATACACAAAATATGTCAGAATTTTTTTAAAGACGGGCGGGGGGGGGGGGGG
>JASCQY010014077.1:0-10342 GCA_030264315.1 Sardinella tawilis
GCAGCTTTTCACATGCTCTATAAACAGTGACTTGACTTGACTTGACTTGACTTGACTTGACTTGACTTGACTTGACTCGACACACCCGTGACACTGACTGCCTGCAGTACCGGTGACAGGCCAAAAGCTGAAGCTGCTGAAACGTCTCTGGTGCTCTGGCCGGGGTAGGGGATAGCGCAGCAAACGCTGAATCTGTGGACCGAGGGGGAGAGGAGCATAATTTGCCGGAGCGACTGGGACTTTGTGAGGCGCTTTGTGTTGGGCTACTGAATGGGCCCGGGGGCCTTCTCTCCCCACCCCCCCCCCCCCACCCCCACTCCCGAGCCTCTGCTGACGACAGGGATAAAGGAGCTGATTGTCACTGCCCTCTCAGGGAGCCACTGAGCCACCGAGCCTTGGCATCGGCGTGGACACGCTGCCCGCTTGCTTGTCCGCCTGCTCGCTTGTTCGCTCCACAGAGCCTTTGAACGCATGTGACTTTGTGATGCCATTGTGTTTAAAGATAGACGGGGACTGACTGTCAAATCAATGGCAGCGTCTGTGCGCTCGCTTGGGACGCTTGTGTGGAAACACTTTAAAGGGAGATACAAACATGCATGCATGCATTTCGGCACACACGCACACACACGCACGCACGCACACACACACACACACATACACACACAGAGGCATCACGTGCAGAGAGCCTATGACCCCCATTGATTAAGCCAGTGCACACTTCTCATCACAGAAACTCAACACTTCACCCGTTGTTGCTCTTTCTCATCCCAAGAAGAAGAGAGAGAAAGAAAGAAAGAAAGAAAGAAAGAAAGAAAGAAAGAGAGGAGGGGGGCGAAAGAGGGAAGGGAAGGAGGGGAGGGGGAGATCAGGGGAGTGAGAATGAAGTGGTATTAAGGATTGGCTCCCTGCACTTCATCACGTAGCCTCTCTCTCTTACACACACACACACGCACACACACACGCACACACACACACGCACACACACACACACACACACACACACGCGCGCATGCACGCACGCACACACTCACACTTTTTTCCCGCTTTTGGTGTGTCACACTCCCTCCCTTCCTCTATTTCACGCCATCACAAACTCTGTAAAATGCGAAGCGGCACCAGAAATACTGCAGCGCTTCTTTTCCTAGTAGCATAGCGTGCAGTGGCTCCCTTTCCTCCACTTCCCTCTTTTATTTTCCTTTCCTTTTTCCCCGGAGCCCAGCGGGTAGGTGGAAAGGATACACAGTCCAGCGCTGAGCTGAGCCATCGCTAGTTTCGGTGGAAGCCAAACTCCACCACTGAGTGGCAAAAATATCCCGGCGGCAAACGTCAAAGCTGTGTCAGAGAAGTGGAATAAGAGATGGCACGTCTCGCCTTATTTGGCACCGGTAGTGCTTGGAGTCTCCACAGCGCCTCAGGTGACCCCAGCATTCTGTGGGCCTATTTGCTGGAAATGGCATGTAGGATGGGACCAGTAGTCTATTTTGATGTATGTCTATTGTTAGTATTTAATATACAGCTCAATGCCACCTCTTTTGACACTTGCAGTCTATGTATATCTTAATGGCAATGCTGGCTTTATTAAGGCAAAGCCGTTTCTCTTTTGCCATACGCTCAATCATCATCACGACTATAAATACATACATTATAAATACATACATACATGTGGTGTGCATGTTTTTACTGTTCTGTGCAACTGTGCATCTTTCCCAAATGCAATGTGATTTTAGTGCCATTTTTTGATGCACATGTGCAGAAAAGTGTGTTCCCACTGACTTGGACTTAGCTTGGCTTGACACAGACTCAGACTCAGACTCAACATTGGAACATGCTGGAAGCAGGGCACGTTTTTATGCCACATTCTGCTCTTCTACCGTATGTCAAAGCCTTTGGCTTCATCCGAAATAGGCTGCCATGTGCACATGACAGGGATAGGAGGATATGAGAGCTATGGTATTCCCTGTCTGCTTTCCAAGCCCTGACTTCACACCAAGCCCGGGTGCACTCACGTCTGCCATCAGGTCCATCGCGGCCCACTGTTGCTGCTGAGACACGTTTGTGTTTATTTATGGTTCTTAAAAAAGCCCCTCTGCTCAAATAAACCTGGGAAACCTTCTGTGAAGACAGGGCGTTTCTTCAGATTCCATTTGATCTTGCACGGGAATTTTGGCTCAGTCGTTTGTATTTTTCTGTGGAAGTCAATGATCATTAACAACCATTTTAAGTGGAAATGAGAAGTACCGGTAAATTCAACCTGCATTAGCTTACTCATGATTAAGGAATATATCCCAAATAAGTCTATGGGTATAAGTCTCATGGTTTGCTTGCTAAATTCATCTAGCTCAGTTCCTTGCAACATGTCTAAGCCCCAAAGAATCTAAAAATCTCATTTACCAGCAAGAGATGAGCCCCTATCTCAATATTTGCTTCTAGATAGCCTGCAGTATAAATAATTGGCAGTACTGTGAAGCATGAGTGTGTGCGTAGGTTGTGTAATAACGTCTTCAATTAAATTTGTGTCAACGTTTGCAACAAGTCATTTGCAGTCCAGTGCCTTTTCCAGTTCACTCATACAATAGGGTCATATGAATTCATTTGTACAATATTTTCAAGACCTTATAATAGAACAAAGAACCCTCCTCTTCAATTAGAAAAACAGCCTTTGTGTCCAATAAACCTACAGTACAATTTAAACAAAAGTTTGGACAGCTTACAAAAAGGCATCAAAGAAGTTAATATGTGACCCTTGTAACTCTTAATTTCTCTGATGTTGACTAAACAGCCCTAAACCAAATAGGCTCTATGATTTCAAGATATAAATGACAACGGCACAATCAGACCTTGAGCACCTACATCTCACCTGACTTTTTTATTTTTTTAGAATTGTGAGGTGTTCTGGTTTGTTACAAGTAGGAGACGTTTGGTGTGAATCAATCCATAGCCCTGTTGATAGAGGTCACTGAATGCTGTCAAAAAGAACAGCAAAAAGAACAAAAAAAAATGGATGCAACAACATAGGCCGAGTTATAAACCAACAACTATTGTTAACTGAATGGGGCATAGCGAAATGAAACTTAGTGTTAGTTGCCCGGTTCATTATTCAGTCTATGTTGTATCAATTTTTTTTGTTCTTTTTCCTATGAACAGCATTCAGTGACCTTGAACAACAGGGCTATGGATTGATTCACACCGAATTTCTCCTTTAAAAAATCACATCCAGGACCCTTAGAACTGATTTCTGGCCTTAACATTGCTTATTGGTTCTGGGCAAAAGTGAGATCTCGACTCCTTCACACATTCATACATCAAAAGGCAAGTGCCATTCCATTTTTTTCCCATTAAATCTGACAATGCCATCTTCAAAAGTAATTGATCTTCTTAACAGATGGCTTGAAGGTGAAACATGACAAGTTCCTGGATAAATGTGATTTACCGTGAGCCTGCCCGCTGTTGAACACAAAACCTGATGATACGCATGATAAAGTATTCATCACACATTTCACAGGCTAATGCCTGCATGTGGTGGAGATACATGATGGATATCAGGGAGGGAGCAGCAGGTGGTTTGAAGAGGGAGGGAAAAAGGCTTGTTATGTGTCAGTGTGACCAGAGGGGGCAGTGTTGGCACAGCAGAGTGTCTGCCTGCCTGGCCACAGCTGTGGCGTGACTATCTGAGTGAGCGGACTTCACAGGTGCCTTTTATCATGCTTTCTGTACACAGCCAGCAAGTACGGCTTCGGGTGTGCTGTGTGTCAGAGATATATCGTGTATGTGTGTGTGTGTGGGTGGGAGTGTGTAGTGTGTGCGTTGTACAGTATTTGTGAGAGAAATACAATGTCTGTGATTGTGTGTGTCTGTGTTGTATATCTGTGACCGTGTGTGTTTGAGTTTGAGGGAGAGAGAGAGAGAACATGTGTCTGTGTGTGTGTGTGTGTCTGTGTGTGTGTGTGTGTGTGTGTGTGTGTGTGTGCGTATGTGTGTGTTTGTCTGTGTGTGTTTGTCTAGGTCCACTCCTTTGTGCTGCTTCCCTGCACCGTGTGCAGATTGAATGCTGAATGCTGGATCCTCTGTGTTCGGATCCAAAACTTCCCCCTGTAGATTAACCGGGGTGACCTTGACTTGCTGCACTAATCCGCTCCATCACTGTGACTAACTGCCCTTAATACCCCTCCCTCCCCACTCCACACTGGTCCCCACTGACCCACAATCGGAGAGACAGATCTCCTGAAGAGGGGGGGCTGGGGGGGGTTGGCTGGGTGGCTAGGTGGCCCCTTCCCATCCATAAAAAAGACACTGGATTTACAGGAAGTTCATTTGGACCACTAGCAAGTCTCTCATTGAAGACTAATTACATTGCTCAGGACGCATAACTAACCACTGAACAAAATATTATGCAATTAAAAATGCAACGAGCGTCCCTTCTTGTGTTACATGAGCGTCTGTTCTGTTCTGCTCTGACCTTCCCCCAGTGTCCAGGCCCTGAGAGACCACCTGTGGAATGCACTACCTGTCTGCCTGTCTGTCTCCGTGAGCCTCGCTGGCCGCTCACAGAGAGCAGAGATCGTCTCAAGGACTCTGGAGGAGGCTGAGCGATGACTGGGACACGACCTGCAGCTAGTCACGTTGTTAGATCAGATTCCCCACAGTCACGGTTGCACGTTCGCCCGATGTCTCTGTGTGTGTATGTGTGTGTGTGTTTGTGTGTATGTGTGACGTCAAACAGGAGGCCTAAGAGAGAGAGAAAAAGTCAACATTGTAGCATGTCTCTCTCCTCTCCTTTTCTGTCCTCTCTCTCTCTCTCTGTCTCTCTCTCTCTCTCTCTCTCTCTCTCTCTCTCCTGTCCAGTCATGTCTTCGGCCATGAGGCTTTCGTGACTCGAGCGATGCCAGGTCTCGGAGTCCGGCCCCTGCTCTGGCCACTCTGTTCCAGAAGCAGAACTTGGTGAATAGGCCCAATCAGGCGGAGTTGGACCACCGGGAAGATCCGTGCTATCCAATTAACCGTCTCACATCACCCATTATATAACCAATTAAAAGAGAGCACGATTGTTTTTACAACGTGGAAGACTTTAAGGGGGACTTTACTCTGTCAGTGAATTGACCAAAATACTCCAAGTTATGTCTGCATTGTTAGTGGCATTGCATGAAATGGGAGATGATACTTTGCTTATTGAGTGAGAGGAACGAGTGGAAGAATAGAAGAGTAGAGGAGTGAGAGGAACGAGTGGAAGAGTAGAAAGAGTGAGAGGAACGAGTGGAAGAGCAGAAGAGTAGAAGAGTGAGAGGAACGAGTGGAAGAGTAGAGGAGTGGAGGAGTGAGAGGAATGAGTGGAAGAGTAGGATGAGTAGGAAGAGTGAGAGGAACGAGTGGAAGAGTAGGAAGAGTGGAGGAGTGAGAGGAACGAGTGGAAGAGTAGGAAGAGTGGAGGAGTGAGAGGAACGAGTGGAAGAGTAGGAAGAGTGGAGTAACTCTATGTCCTAACTGCAAGCGACGCAACCGCATGTGTGCGACAAAATCAGTTTGATTGTTGTATTTTCAATAGGAATGTCCTTACTGAATGCGACGCGACGCAGTGCGACAAATCACATTGCTATGCAAATTTTTTGTTGTGCTGTCCGTTTCTATCTCTGTCAGTCACATCGCGTTGCTCCGCTAGATTGAATGCAGAATCTCTACAAATAGAATGTCATAATAACGGACCCAATGTAGACCTAGAACAGTCAACACTGAGCGACAATGCGGCTTTCCCTTGGAGTTAGGACAAGGTGTGATGAGGTTACATTAGGTTGTATATTATGTGATACTGATGGCAGCCACCACCACTGCAGTATGGCTGCCCTGTGTGCAGCAGGCCTGTTTAGGGTGTAACCTCTCCGTACCCCTCGAGATTGAGAAGTCATGTGTGGATTGGGGGGTTTAGTTAATACAGTAAGTCTGTATTAAACTTACACAGTTCCTACGGTCCCAATCTGCATTAATCCGCTATATAGCTTTGCTGCTCAGTCAGTTTTTATAGCATGATAAAGCATAAGCGGGTTTTAAAATGCTATGCCATAGAGCTTTAATGACCCCCCCCCCCCCACACACACACACACACACACACACACACACACACAAACACACACTCTCTCACACACACACACACACACTCACACAAACACACGCACTCTCACACACACACACACACACACACACACAGCTTTGGGCAAGCTTATGGAGAGGTACTGTAGGAGGTGCACTGGGAGAGAGGGCATCTCTGTGTTGCAATGGCATAATTAAACAGGGAGACATTCAGCTCATAAAGGCCAGTTCAAACCAAAGATCTACGATGAGACGAGCTGCAACCTTCTAAAAACCAGCAACTTGCTGCAACGTTCTATTAGCATTCACACCAATGCAACAACTTGCAACGAGACCGTGGTTTCTGTAACAACGCCCTGATAAACTAGCAAACAGGCTAGTTAGCAAACAAAGTAAGCAACGTTTGGCAAACTGTCTAAAACATTATGTTCATTTTTGTGACTCATGAAGCACATCCGTGATAACTGAAGTTAAGCAGATTCTGCTGTTTCATTGAAAGAAGGTAATAAACATTTCTCTCCATCTCCGTTGACCAAAACTCTGACCTGGCATCTCTGCTGAACTGATTACAGTAATTAACGTCATAAAAGCTGAGAGGTAAAAAAACTCTGCAACTGCGCAACTCCGCAACTGTGATTTGACATGTTGAATCTTTTGCGACGCCCTGCAACTGCTTGCAACTCTTTGCAACTTTTGATTCACACCGCCGCAACTCCTCTCTGCAACCGTCTAGGACCGTCACGAATCTTTGCTTTGTACTGGCCTTAAGAGTCTACATCATTTAAGTAATTGAGACAAAAACAACAGGATCTTGCTCTGAGTAATGCTGCTCAGAGGTGGGAATACACTGCTTTCTCACACCAAGAGTGTGTACTGATGTGTGTGTTTCTCTATGACCGTGTGTTTGTGTCTATGACTCTACGTCTGATCAAGTCAGCGGTGATTGTGTCACCAAATTCACATCACTCTTCCTCCCATTTTCCAACGACTTCCTCTCTGTTCCCGCATTACTCTCCCCCACCAATCCCCTCCTCCTCTCCTCTTCTCCTCTCCGCCTTCCTCCTCCCATCCCTTGCTCTCCCCGACTCTCCACTCCTCTCCTTTTGTGTCCCCTCATCTCTCTTCTCCTCTCTTCTCTCCTGTTCTCTTTGAAGGCTCTCTAGGCTACTTCCTCATCCATATAGCCTAGCACACTAGACCAATAGCGGCAGAAGAACATTTTCTTGCCTTGCTTTTGGTCTAGTCTCACACGGTACAGGCCAATCCTGGCTCATCGCGGGCTGCGACGGACCGTTCAGAACGTTCTATTTGTGTAGCGAGTCGTTGGGGCGGGCTTAGCACGATGACGCCAGGGCTGTGGACTGTTGCAACACCTGCTTTCGTTTGAAAACGCCGTCTTGTTAGCACTGATTGGTCAGTAGCGCTGTCCTATCACGTGGAGTGTAGTTTGAACGACAGCTGGTGATCCCACCCACACACTTCATCGCTGTGAATCGTGTAATCCCAGACTATACAATTAATGTATAGTTTGGCTTGCCATATCATCCATATGGACCAGGTGCTTTTTCTCATCCTCTCTTCAAATCCTCCTCTACCTTCTCTATACCTTCAATCTTCCACTTCTCTCATGAAGTGGACGAAATGATCAGTGCACTTGAACATTGCCATGCCATGGTTCGTGACACAGCATTGATTAAAATGTGCTCATTGACAATAATAGCCTACCAGAGCTTCAACCTTCTCTGGCTGCAAGCATACTGTATTTTTTAAATCCACCTAACAACGATTTTGATTAAGAGATTTCATTGTCCGTTTAGTTTCCTCCCAAATGTTGTGAGTGTCAGTGAAAGGTTAACGTGGAAAAGGGCATGTTTAGTGTGTGGGAGTGAGATACAGTACAGTACGTGTCTGTCAACTGCATGAGTTATGCTCAATGTGTAATATGCTATCCAGCACATCGTACCAGACTGTACTGGTTTGCTCTCACCTCTGGTCATAACCACTGAGTCATGAACGAGCCGACGATACGGGCTCTATTAAGCACACATATTGGGGTCAAAGGTAAAATCATTACAAATCACGCCGCAGCGTGGCCCGAGATATTCAAGCACAGATCAATTATAGATTTTTAATGTGCTGATGATGACTGATGTCCTGCGTCCAAATCATCCATGGAATGATGCACTTCATCAAAGTCATTCATGCTAATACTTATGAATGATATGAAATGTCATCAGATTCTTGCCAACAAACAGGCAGCGAGTGCTCTCCCTCTATCACACAGTCCTCTACTGACTTTCATTGCCTTTTCTCTCTATCCCTCTTTCTCCTAGCCCTTCGTCCTCCTCTCCTCCCCCCCTCCCCTATGTGTCCATCTCTCTTCTCTACTCCTCTCCTCTCCTCTCCCTCTCCTCCCCTCCTCTCCCCTCCCATATCCTGGGCGCTTGCCCGGCCAGTCTACATGGCCTGTGGCACGTTGCAGGGCTTAGAGCTGGGAGGATGGCGCAGGGCCAGGCTGTCAGCTGCCTGCTGGCATGAATGAGTAGGTCAAAGTCAGAGCCACCTGCCAGCCGCACCACGCTGCACCGCGCCGCGCCACACCGTACCGCACCATGCTGTGCTGGACTCTTGCAACGGGGCTTTTTTCAGAGGGGACGCCCTGAGCATACACACTGTCTCACATACACATGCTGTACACACACACAAACACACACACACATTCATTCATTCATTCATTCATTCATTCATTCATTCACACACGCTGTTTCTGTGGTTGTGGCCAGATTCTGCTTCCCAGCTACCTGAGATTGAGATGACATATTTGACATATTTCCCAATTTATGCCCAGAATAGATCCATTCATATTTATTTACAAAGACACCGTTACTCATTGTTAATGTCATGTCTGTAGAGCCTAATTCAAGGATTTTCTTTTTAGTGGAGATTAAACCATTTTGATGTTGTTGTTGTCGTTATTGTTGTTGTTTGTTTATTGAGAAGTTGTTGTCTTCTGTTTTTTCTAGAACATTTCTCTGTATCGTCTTTGGTGATATGAATAGAGTACAGCTTTTTATAGTCACAGACTAAGTCTGAGACTTTTACCTTTTATGAGAAACAGAAAGCGGTCAAGTAGATAAAAGCATTTTCTTATTTTTAGCCCAGATATGACTGTAAATGGTGAAACAGAGGCACGGAGATTCAGGCAGGTGTCTCTAATCAAGGAAGTATTGGAGGGAATTAACTTGGAATGCCACATCTGCAATATGAATAACGAAATGAATAAGAAATGCTTTCCTTTCCAAAGAAGTGCGCACAAACACAGACACACACACACACACACACACACGTTTTCAGTTGGTCCAGAGTGCAAGAGCAGATACAGTAAATGCGTGGGAGTCAAAGTACTGTGAGGACAGAACATGGACTCGCTGTGAAACAGAGAGGTCAGATAGAGAGAGAGAGAGAGAGAGAGAGAGAAAGGAAGAGAGGAAGAGAGAGAGAGAGAGGGCATTGGGCAGATACAGATGAATGAGATTGGTGTGGCATAGTATTGCCATATCTAGAGAGAGAGAGAGAGAGAGAGAGAGAGAGATTTGCTTTGTTGGCAATCCTGCTTAATTGAGTCATGCCAATAAATAACCTTTGAATTGAAGAGAGAGAAAGCTAGAGAGAGAGAGAGAGAGAGAAAGAGAGATGAAGCCTTGAGAGTGAGAGGGCCTCTTGTTTCAAACCAAGGAGAAATGGACTCATGATTGAAGTCTGCTGTTGTAAAACTAAGGATGTATTAGTGAGGGTCAGCAAGATTAGTATGATTGATTACAGGCGGTGGGTATGAAAGAATTAATTTTCTCTCTCTCTCTCTCTCTCTCTCTGAGTCTGTGAGGGGGTGCATGTTAGATTTTGAATCTGTGTGTGTATCTGTACAGTATGTGTAGCCTACAGTATGTGTGTGTTTGCCCATTTGTGTGTGTGTGTGTCTGTATGAATGTGTGTGTCAGTGTGTGTGTGTGTGTGTTTGAGTTTGCAAAATGTGCGTATATTTACCCATTTGTGTGTGTGTGTGTGTCTGAATGAATGTGTGAATGTGTGTGTGTGGGTCTGTATGAATGTTTGTGTCAGTACGTGTGTGTGTGTGTGTGTATAAATGTGTGTGTCAGTGTGTGTGTGTGTGTGTGTGTGTGTATAAATGTGTGTGTCAGTGTGTGTGTGTGTGTGTGTGTGTGTGTGTGTGTGTGTGTGTGTGTGTGTGTGTGTGTGTGTGTGT
>JASCQY010014139.1:0-5000 GCA_030264315.1 Sardinella tawilis
TGTGTGTGTGTGTGTGTGTGTGTGTGTGTGTGTGTGTGTATGTATGTGTGTGTGTGTGTGTGTTTGTGTGTGTGTGTGTGTGTGGTGTACAGGTATGTGTGTGTGTGTGTGTGTATGTATGTGTGTGTGTGTGTGTTGGTGTCTTTATGTGTGTGTAGGTGTGTGTGTGTGTATAGAATACTTCAGTCACAGCTGTCTGCCAGAGCTGCATTAGAAGTGACAAGAAAATTAGCCACTCTACTCTCTGTCTTCCTCCTCTCCCAGTCCCTTTCCCTCTCTCTCTCTCTCTCTCTCTCTCTCTCTCTCTCTCTCTCCATTCTTCTATTTATCTCCTCGATTTGCCTGCTCCCTTGTTTCACCTCCCCCATCTTTCTCTCTCTGTTCCCTCTTTCTTTCATCTCTCTCCCTTGCCTCTCTGTGTTTCACCCCCCACTTCTCTCTCTCTCCCACTCTCTCTCTTTCTCCCTTTTTCTCTCTATCTCCCTGTTCCCTTCTGTCCCCTAGTTGATTACCGCTGGCAGGTCTCCTTACACCACTCTGAAATCTATCCCAGCCGAGGGTCACTCAGGCAGGGATAAAGCCCGTCGGCTCCAGGGCATCCAAGCCCTGGAGGTCAGTCTCTATGTCCTTTTCATCTCTTTCTCATCTCTGTCTTTGTCATTAAACTTATTTTGGGGGGCTTTTTTGCCCGTAATCAGGCAATGTAGTTGAACGTGGTAGAAAAAGAGAGGGAGAGAGAGAAGGAGATCGAAGCTGGGGAAACGACCTTGGGATGGAATGGAACCTGGGTCCCAAGGTTTATGGTATGGATGGACACCTTGGCCAACTGTAGAGCTCCACAGCGCCCCCTATATGTCGCCATCTTCTCCGCATCACTCTCCATCACTAATCAGGCCAGCATTGGGAACTCAGCCCAGGGAGGTGCTGGAAAACTCCCCATTTAACAGGTTAAATAGTGACCCTCTTTACTGAGCACATATTTGCCAGAGACCCATCAGCATTTGCACTGATTTGCACTTTCTGATGAGGAAATAATAAATTAAATGAGACCTTTTTACGCTCCATCTCTCTCTCTCTCCTTCTCTCTCCATCTCTCTCTCTCTCCTTCTCTTTCCATCTCTCTCTCTCCTTCACTCTCCATCTCTCTCTCTCTCCATCTCTCTCCTTCTCTCTCTCTCGGCTCTGGCTCCTCTCCAGCTCCAACTCCTGAGCCAAGTTTCTCCTCCTCTTTGCTTTTTTTCTGTTGTTTCTATCAGATTCTCTGTCTTCTTATAGTCTTTCCAGGGCCCTGCATAGCCTCCAGTGAAAAAGCTCCCACTCTCTCTCTCTCTCTCTCTCTTTCTCTCTCTCTCTCTCTCTCAGAGGGTGTACTCACCCCTGCAGTGCTTCTGCAGAGGCTTGGCACAGCGTCAGGAGAGGGCAGAGTGGCATATCTCCCCAGTGTGTGTGTGTGTGTGTGTGTGTATTTGTGTGCATACTTGTGTTTGTGTGTGTGTATGTGCATACTTGTGTTTGTGTGTGTGTGTGTGTGTGTGTGTGTGTGTGTGTGTGTGTGTGTGTGTGTGTGCCCAGCAAGAAAGCAGTCTGCTGGGGCTTGGTGTGTGTGCAGACAGACCCTCTGACATATCGCTGGACCTTCGCCCCCCCTGTGTCGGGTAGCTTGGCTCAGTCGGCTCATCTGATAGCAAGGGAAATTGCATTGTGCACTGTGTGTGTATGTGTGTGTCTACTGTGTGTGTGTGTGTGTGTGTCTGCCAATCAGGGTAGTCTGACTGGCTCTCATCTTCAGAGTTGGCATGGAGAGGGTCTGATGAGAGTCTGGAAGCTCCAACTGTGAGGGAGGGACAGAGAGCAACAGAGAGCGAGAGAGAGAGAGAGAGAGAGAAGATGAAGGGAGGGTAAGAGGTATAGAGAAAAAGGAGGGAGTGGTGAGAAGGAGGATGGCAGGGAGAGCAGAAGAAGGGAGTGAGCTGGGTTGGAGGGAAAGAGGGAGGGAGGGAGGGAGGAAGGAAGAGGCAGAGAGGGAGGTAGAGGTGTGATAAAATTATAGAGAAGGGAGGAATAGAAAGACATAGGAAGACATAGAAAAGCAACTGAGAGAAGAGGGGAGGGGTGGAGATAGATGAGATAGAGGAGGAGTGGAAGAGAAGGCAAGTGTGAAGATGAAAAGGGAAGCAAAGGATAATATAGGGAAGATAGAGAGAAAGAGAGAGAGGATAGAGAGAGAGAAAGGGGAAATGAGAGAGAGAGAGAGAGAGAGAGAGAGAGAGAGAGAGAGAGAGAGAGGATGGAGGATGGAGCAGTGGTGCATTCTGGGTAGCTGCTGACTTTACACAGCTTTGAGGCACACAGGCTGCTGAAGTTCCTCTCTTCCTTTTCCTCCTTACTCCTATCTTTCCATATCTCTCTCCATTCCATCCCTCTATCCCTCTTTCCATTTCATCTCTCCACCTCCCTTTCTCTTTTGTCTCTCCACCTTTCTCTGCCCATTCCATCTCATTATCTTTATCTACAGTAGTCCATCCCTCCATCTCTGTCTATTCCATTCCTCTATTTCTCTGTCTGCTCCATCTCTTCATCTCTGTTCCATCTTTCCATCTCTCCATCTCTCTCTCCATCTCCATCCATCTCTCTCTGTCTGCTTCCCTCTCCATTACGATGTCATATGACAGTGAGAGAGGAAAGAGAAGAAAAAGAGAAAGAACCCCTAGGGAAGGAGAAGAAAAGAGAGAGAGTGACAAAAGAGGGCGAGAAAGAAAGAGTGAAGGCAGGAAGAACAGAGTGGGACGAAGAGTGTGAGAGGCGAAGAGAGAGAGGGAGGGAGGGAGAGAGGGAACGGAGGAGAGAGGGAGAGAGAGACAGAGAAAAGGTGAAGGGAAAGAATAGAGAGAAGGCAGTGTGTGAGATGCAGAGGTAGTGTGTGAACGAGAGAATGGGGAGAGACAGACGAAAGAGAGGAAAAACAAGGGAAAGAGAGAAAGGGAGAGGGAGGGAAAAAGAGAGGCAAAGCACTGAAGTGGGAGGGAGGGAGAGAAAGAGCGAGGGAGTGCAAGAGAGAGAGAGAGGGAAATAGCGAGGGAGTGGGAGTGGGGAAGTAAAGACGAAAGAGAGATCAAGGGAAAGAGAGAGAGAGAGAGAAAGGGAGAAGAGGGAGAAAAAGAGAGAGAAGTGGAGAAGGAGGGATCCGAGAGAGAGAGAGAGAGAGAGAGAGAGAGAGAGAGAGAGAGAGAGAGAGAGAAAAGAGCAAGACAGAAAAGAGAGAGTGAGAAGAAGAGTGAGAGAGGAACCAAAGGAGGAGAGAGAGAGAGGGATAGGGGGAGGGAGGGGGAGAGAGAGAGCGAGGGAGAGGGAGCTGGAGAGGGAGAGTTGCCTGGCAGCAAGCTCAGGTGTGGATTGAGTCATGCTATCAGTGCTGAGCAGACCGTCACGTTGTTGCGGACCGACTGAAAGGGTCAGACAGGCCGGGAGTGTGTGTGTGTGTGTGTGTGTGTGTGAGTGAGTGTGTGTGAGTGTGTGTATGAGAGTGTGTATGAGTGAGTGTGAGTGTGTGAGAGCGACAAGGAGCAAGTGTGAGCACACACACACACACTCAGAATGCTTATGCTGTACAGACGTCTCCTAAGCTCTCGGCATTTTTCCGGAAAAGCCTCGGCTGCTGTGGGCTAAGGTGTGTTAGGGGTGTGTGTGTGTGTGTGTGTCAGGGCATGGCTGGACACATGGATTAACCGTTACACACAACTTGCGCCGTTCACAGGAGATGGACAGGTAAGAGCCACTAAGACTGCTTTCTTTTAGATAGCCACTGTAGACAGCCTGTTACTAAATATGAGTGTGTGTGTATGTGGGTGTGCTGTCTGTGCTGTGTACTGTGTGAGACATCCATGGGTTGGTTATCATTTTTGCTGAGACTCCGAGTTGGTACTTTGTGCGTGTGTATAGTATATGTGTGTGTGTGTGTGTGTGTGTGTGTGTGTGTGTGTGTGTGTGTGCTGTGTACTGTGCGAGACATTTGTGGGTTGCTTATCATTGCAGCTGAAACTCTGTTGGTACTTGTGTGTGTGTGTGTGTGTGTGTGTGTGTGTGTTTGTGGCTGCGAATAGACTCTGTAAATAGCAGCAGCAGGCGGGCAGGCAGGGGTAGTCTAGCTGTGAAAGAAGTCGGACAGTCGGTCTCTCTCTGTAGGCTTGTGCAAGGCTCTCGGCTCCGCTTTCTGAAGCCTCATTAACGCCTCAGAGCAAACGAGACATCTCCTGTGCCAAACTCCTGGCACACACACACACACACACACACACACACACACGCGCACACACTTACCTCTGCATCTTTACTGACCGACCCTACTACTGTGTGTCTGTGTGTGTGTGTGTGTGTGTGAGTGTGTGTGAGAGAGAAAGAGAAAGATGGAATAGAATGGAAAGTCTGTGTATTGTGAGTGTGTGCGTCTACTGTTGATGGATGCACAAATACTTGCATGCTGCTATTTGATGTGTCTTGTGTGTTTGTATGTGTGACTGTAAACTTATACTCACTTTTATTCTTATACACTGTTATATGTGTATGTGTGTGTGTGTGTGTGTGTTTGTGTGTGTGTGTGTGTGTGTGTGAGTGTGTGTGTGTGTGTGTGTGTGTGTATGTGTGTGTGTGTGTCTGTGTGTGTGTGTGTTTGTATTCTTATTCGGGACGCTCAGGACGTGTCTAAATGTAGCCTGTGTAAGAGCAGCTGTGGGGACTTGAGAGGGATGACAGATCATTAAAGGATGGAAAACAAGGTGGACACCCAGGGTGTGTGTGTGTGTGTGTGTGTGTGTGTGTGTGTGTGTGTGTGGTGTGTGTCCGTGTGTGGTGTGTGTCCATTGCCCGAGGGGATGGCTGAGTGGGACAGAACACCCCCTGCACACACACACACCCACACGTCTCTGAAATTAATGAGTCCCATATTAATTATCTCACTTTACACTTCACACAGCTTCTTGTGACTGAGCTGCGTCTGACAACTCCAG